>VNKC01005283.1:0-170690 GCA_008042775.1 Drosophila pectinifera | reverse complement strand
CGCATACTTGATGACTTCTGAAGAGCATATTATGGCCAAAAATGGAATGACAGCCAAATGCCATATATATTCCGATCCGCTGTTTTTAAGGCTGTTTTGGCCAAGTTATGGATATTCTTAAGTTTGATTTTTTCAAAAATTAGGATATAAAAATGCCGATTTAAGGACCCAAAAATCCGCATACTTGATGACTTCTGAAGAGCATATTATGGCCAAAAATGGAATGACAGCCAAATGCCATATATATTCCGATCCGCTGTTTTTAAGGCTGTTTTGGCCAAGTTATGGATATTCTTAAGTTTGATTTTTTCAAAAATTAGGATATAAAAATGCCGATTTAAGGACCCAAAAATCCGCATACTTGATGACTTCTGAAGAGCATATTATGGCCAAAAATGGAATAACAGCCAAATGCCATATATATTCCGATCCGCTGTTTTTAAGGCTGTTTTGACCAAGTTATATATATTCTTAAGTTTGATTTGTCCAAAAATTAGGATATAAAAATGCCGATTTAAGGACCCAAAAATCCGCATACTTGATGACTTCTGAAAGCATAATTTGGCCAACAATGAAATGACAGCCAAATGCCATATATATTCGGATCCGCTGTTTTTAAGGCTGTTGTGGCCAAGTTATGGATATTCTTAAGTTTGATTTGTCCAAAAGTTAGGATACTAAAATGCCAATTTAAGGACCCAAAAATCCGCATACTTGATGACTTCTGAAGAGCATAATTTGGCCAACAATGAAATGACAGCCAAATGCCATATATATTCGGATCCGCTGTATTTATGGCTGTTTTGGCAAAGTTATGGATATTCTTAAGTTTGATTTGTCCAAAAGTTAGGAAACTAAAATGCCGATTACAGGACCCAAAAATCCGCATACTTGATGACTTCTGAAGAGCATAATTTGGCCAAAAATGGGATGACAGCCAAATGCCATATATATTCCGATCCGCTGTTTTAAAGGCTGTTTTGGTTATGTTATGGATATTCTTAAGTTTGATTTGTCCAAAAATTAGGATATAAAAATGCCGATTTAAGGACCCAAAAATCCGCATACTTGATGACTTCTGAAAGCATAATTTGGCCAACAATGAAATGACAGCCGAATGCCATATATATTCCGATCCGCTGTATTTATGGCTGTTTTGGCAAAGTTATGGATATTCTTAAGTTTGATTTGTCCAAAAATTAGGATATAAAAATGCCGATTTAAGGACCCAAAAACCCGCATACTTTATGACTTCTGAAGAGCATAATTTGGCAAAAAATGGAATGACAGCCAAATGCCGTTTATATTCGGAATCGCAGTTAAAATCTTAATTATTTAATAATAAAATATTGAATTATTAGAATAAAAAAATTTTGGTCGATTTTTCAAAAAAATGTAAGGGGTCATCATTAAGGGGTCATAAAATTAAATCATTAAAATTTTCAAAAATTGATAACAAATTTATTCTTTTAAATTTTGAAACGCTATATGCAGAGTAATTAATCAACTAAAAACTACAACAGAAAAGCTTTCCGAAGTGAAATTAAGGCCTGTTTGGCAAAGTTATGGATATTTTTAACTATGACTTGTCCAAAAAAATAGGGTATAAAAATGTCGACTCAAAAATGCGAGTTTTTAATGTCTTCTGCAGAGCATATTATGGCCAACAATGATATGGGAGCCAAATGACGAATATCTTTCGACTCGCCGTTAAAATCTTAATTATTTAAAAAATTAGGGTATTAAATGGCCGACCTAAAAATGCGTATATTTGAGGGCTTCTTGAGAGCATAATTTGGTCAAAAATTAAATGAAAACCAAATGCGGTATATTTTACGATTTGCCGTTAAAATTCAAATTTTTCATTAGTGAAAAATTCATTAGTCGTTCGTCATAAGTCAGCACGGAGATATATCGTGTGACATACAGTAGTGGCCACGAGTTTAGCACACTATGCCTTTCCCATCTTTAATACCATTTTTCTTCTCTCCCCGAAATATTTGTATACTCAAAAATACCCTGAGTATCACACTAACAAAAAGGCTTAAGTAGTTCGATCTTATCATTTTTGACAAAATGAAGCAATAAAAAAT
This sequence comes from Drosophila pectinifera, assembly GCA_008042775.1. NCBI lineage: Eukaryota > Metazoa > Arthropoda > Insecta > Diptera > Drosophilidae > Drosophila > Drosophila pectinifera. Next base: position 168,597 of record VNKC01005283.1, on the reverse strand, counting down.
GTCCCGAAAAGCGAAAATCAGTTGAATCGATTTTATACTTTTCATAAGATATATATTCTCTTATATGATATTTATATATTAAGATATTTATATGTACTTTAATGAAAAATAGTTGCATTTAACAGATATCGCATTTGGTTTAAATTTTGAGGAACTATTGACTTTCTTAATTCTAGTTCTTAGTCCGATATCCACAGATCTGTGATAAATTTTAAAGATTAGTGGGATTTCACCAATGTAACTTTTGAATAAATAGTAATTACCGCCATTGATTTCTTTAAATAATTGTATATAATATTTAGGCTAATATTAAAGTTATACTTACAAAATGTGTGAGTTTGATTATTATTTTCTTTAAAAATGTCAGTTTTCTCGAAAACCCCATTAATATCTAATCATATACATATCGACTCTACTTCGTTGAAAGAACTCATATAGATCGTTGTTTTGTGGATATAGATCTCATTTCAATTCAGTTTTTGATAGCATATTTAGAACTTTAAACTGGAATATGGTAATGTAGATTGGGCTCTTCGGATGAACTTCAATTTCTCCTATTTTTAAACACTATATCTTAAGTCGGTGACGTTATCACTGGTTAACATTGTATCGTAATCGGAAGGTAATAAATTTCGTTTATAGCGAAATTCTAAATAATCCGATAATAATTCTAGAATATAATTTTCAAGCTACGCTCCCCAATGATCGTTGGCGTTGTCATATGGTGAGCTGCTTCCTCCGCTCCAGGCACAGCAGCCGGAGCCATTACCATTCTGACCCACGGAACTCTCCCGCAGCATGGCCTGCAGGTGATTGATATAGTTGATGGCGATCCTAAAATAATAAAAATCATTTATCCCAGGCCCTCGAAACAACCTTCACTTTTTACGCACCTTAAGCTCTCTATTTTGGAGTACTTCTTTCCATTTGGTTTGGAAATGGGCAGTTTGGAGCGCAGTAAATCGAAAGCTCGGTTCATATCCCGCATCCTGGTCCTCTCCCGATCGCAAGCGGTGCGTCTGTAATCCTTCTCCATCTGCAACGCTTTCTCCCGCCAGGCGGGATTGTGCTCCTTGGATATCTCCACCTCCGAACTACTTGAAAGGCTACCTCCTCCTCCGCCTCCCACTCCGTAGCTCATGTACATGGGTGGCGGCACCAGCTCACTGGGCTTGCCGCACTCCACCAGGCCCACAGGAGAGGCAGATGCCACTTGACCGGCGGCGTGCCACATCGACACTGGCTGTGGAATCACACTATAGCTGGGCGGAAGCAGGCCCAAGTTCGGTGGCTCTTTCTCGTAGCCACCGACCATAAGCGAGGGCGAATAGTTGTGCGGATGGGCTGGCGCATAGGCCAGCAGACCTCCTCCATCGGGGGTCAAGGTGTAGTTGAGACTAACTGCCGCTTGCGGAGCGCCCAGCTCGAGGAGCACCGGCTGCTCCGACGACTCTGCCTCACCCTCGGATCCACCGTTGAGATAGGGTCCACTTGTAGAGACTGGCAACGGAACCAGCACGGCAGGCGCATCCCCCGGAGCGGGAGCGGTGGCCACGGAGCTCAGCAGTTGATCCGTCATCGCCTAAGCCGATTTGCGCTCTGTGACGAAAGTGCTGATGGCAGGTTTACCTGGACTGCACCTCGGACTCGGACTCGGAATCGATTCTTATTTTTATTTTTAGTGCATTAGAGGCCGCCAATCGTGATGAATGGCTCACCATCGATCCGAGACGTGACTACTCATCCGGGGACGATGAGGGCCTCATCTCTGGTCGCTCTAGAAGGGCCGCCCGCCTCTGTGTACGTGTGTCAACAGGTGATCTATAGGAGATCTATAGCTCTAAGGACCCTTTTGTCAGGTGCGCAAACAAAGCGGCTCAATTTCTCCGCTATTGTGCGATCGATCCGATACGACGAATGGCAATCGAGGCGCGTGTGGCAGGCTGGAGTTGCGTCTCCTCTCTGGGATCAGCGATCGACGATCGCCGATCGTCGCCACAACTTCAGTTTGAGTTTTTCTTCAACCGCTCTATATACAAAGCACCCACACTCGGGGCCGACCACATAAGCAGCGTGTATTTTCGACGCATGTAAACACAAGTGTTTTGACTTAATTAAAAAAAATACATATCCATATCCCCAGTTATGAATACATATATGGAGGTGAGAAAATAGAGTATAGCCTGGCTCTGACTGCAGTCAGGCAGCGCCTAGGGGTTTGCCCAATTCTAATTTCAAACTAATTCGTTTTTCGCCCAACTCCATCAAGTACAGTGGGCGCAGAGAAACTACAGTTTTGATTAAATACAACAATTTTAAAATTAAGCTATGCAGATTTTACGGTATAAAAACTAAAGTTTATTTTATAAATTATAGAAAACTTTTTTTGACAAAATTCTACTCAACATATCTGGAAAACAAATTCATTTTAACTCTTATAAGAATAAAAACCAGGTGAATCAGTTTGGCTAAAAACAAGCGAATAGAAAAGCTTTTCGAATTGACAGTAAGGCTGATTTGGCTTAGTTATGGAAATTTTCTAGAATGACTGTCCCAAAAAATTAGGGTATTAAATTGCCGACTCAAAAATTCGTATATTTGAGGTCTTCTTGAGAGCATAATTTGGTCAAAAATTAAATGATAACCAAATGCCGTATATTTTCCGATTCGCCGTTGAAATTCCAATTAATTAACAATAAAAAACCTAAAAAAAATTTAAAATAAAATTTTTGCCAATTTTTCAAAATTTTATAAGGGGTTACATCATTAAAATTGTCAAAAATTGAAAAAAAATTTATTTTGGTTAATTCCCAAACTAAATATGCAGATTATTTAACCAAATAAAAACTAACATGGAAAAGCTTTCCGATTTGAAATTAAGGCTGATTTGGCTTAGTTATCGAAATTTTTAGTCTGCCATGTCCAAAAAATTAGGGTGTTGCTGTCCTAACTACGAAATGTCTTCTGAAAATGTGCAATGCCAAGCTAAATAAACAATTGTCGAAGCCAACCGTACTGCTTTCGATTTCCTAAAATTAACTAAAGAGTTTAAGGGCAACATTTTAATATATATATATATATGATCATTTCAAATTATAAGTTCTTTTTCTATTTTCAGCTTGGTAATATTTCTTTCCCTCTTGACTTTAATTATAAATATTTCCTTTCTGTATTATCTACAAATGAGTTTTGAGCCACATTTGGGATCACATTCCCTTCTACGATTCCCAAATAAAGTGAATCCACGGCGGAAGCCTTGTTCGCGAAACCCAATTCACAGCCCAGGTGTCGAATTACGAGCAAACACATCAGTCAAAATGGGAAATTACTAACATTTTTGCGAAGCCGAAAGCTATTTTGTTAGCTGGTTTACCAGAGAGCGTGGCTTGCTGGGAATCGGAAATGAATATGTGCAAAGTTCCGCGTAGAGAAACAGAAAGAAACTCCAATAGATTTGTTTTGCTCTATGGTTCTCCTTGGCCGGAGGTGTCGAGTGGCCAGAGAAGCTTACAGCGATTTTTATAGCTCCTTGAATGTGGGTCACAGTGCGGTTGCGATTGCGATTGCGAATCGAAGGCATATTTATTGTTTCTGCTTTATAAAAAATAAACACCGTGTGTGTGTGTAAAATATTAAAATAAATAGCGAGTACAACGAAGCATTAAGTGGGCGCCATCCGGGCTCAGAGCCCCTGGCATAGATCAATTCATTAGAGCTATATACATAGGAGGGCCTGCTGAACTAATCGCACTTAGTTCGATTTAAGCAATTTTTCGTATGAACAGAGTAAAGTGAATCGTTGTCAAGCAAATGCTAGTCGTCACACCAACTCCATTGGAGTTTTAACTGCCGCACTTCAGGGGTCGCAGCTCAAAGTACTTGTCCAACACTTCGTCCGTTATCAGCTTGCGGGCTGCCTGATGCTGCTCCACAATGGGCGTGAGGGTCTGCAAAAAGGAAGATAATTAGAATATAAAATGATTACATATTTCTGCATAATTAGAACACTCAGCTATTGTGCTTTTTTTTCGCTTGATTTGTTAATCCCAATAACAACTTACCTCCACGGCCATCTTCTTGATTTCCCCCGTTAGCAGCTCGCCCTTGCTATATGCCACTCGCACCTCCTCCAATTTGGCATCATCCTCCAAGAAGAATTTGAGCAGCTGATAGGATACATCAACCTCTGGCACGCCACCCAGATTGCGGTGCTCCTCCACAGTGGCGCGTCCACCGGAGAAGGCGTACTTGTTGATCTTGTTCTTGATCTGCTTGGGTGTGTCTGTCAGGTATACAGCCGAGTTTTGGTCGCTGGCCGACATCTTAGTTTTGGCGCCCTGCAGAGCCGGAAAGAAGGTCGAGTGGATGAGGGCACACTTGGGGAATCCGAGACGCGGGGCAACATCGCGTGTCATGCGGAAGTACGGGTCTTGGTCGATAGCGCACGGGATGAGGCAGTGCACCTTCTTGTTTCCGAACAGGAAGGGAAAGGTGCTAGAGATGGCAGGAGCTGCTTGGGCGGCCGGAAAGCCTATCTTGCCAATAATATCCGAGTCGCCAAAGCCGAAAATGCCCTTCACCTGGTTGAAAGTGACACACTTCTGGATACGAATGATGTTCTGGTACATGGCGGGACATTTTCTGAAGGGAAAATTTTATAGTTTAGGGACGGAATACAAATTTCAAGTGCCGTTTCGTACCCCATAAATTCCAAGTTATTGAATATGAACGTCTTGTTAACGTCAAAGCCCATGGCCACAATATCCTTGGCATTCTCGCGCGCTAGCTTGATGGCGTCCTCCACCTTCAAGTCTTTCCACAATGTCTTCTCGTCATCAGTCAGCTGGATGACGAGCGGCACATCGAACGTCTCCTGCAGCCACTTAGTCATTATAAAGGGCACCAAATGGCCCACATGCAGGGATCCAGAGCTGGGGCCACGGCCCGTGTACAGATAGAAGGGTTTGCCCTGTTCCCGCAGGGAGAGAATGGTGTGCAGGTCACGGTGCGAGAAGAACATGCCCCGCTTGATCAGGTGGTGAGCGGGCTTCCCCGTGATTTTCTCGAAGCGTGCGATAAGCTCATCATCGATTTTGCTCGAGCCAAAGCGCTCTGCAACGTGTCAACATGGAAGATAAAGATTAAAGTTAGGTGAATCAGGAAAATGGCCCTGAATGCACACTTACTTATCAGCTTATCGTAGTCGACGCCCGCGTCGTTGCTGCTGGCCACATTCCACGGATCCACGACATCTTCGGCTTCTGCAGCGGCACCATCTCCCACTGCCTCCTGGGCCTGGGCGTCCGTGCCAGTTTCAACGGGTTCCGCGTCCTGTTTTCCGTTCAGCGTCAGCGCCTCCACGCCCTCGACCACCGTTTCCTTAGTGTCCGCCATTGGTTTAGTCTTAATTCAATCGTTTAACAAATAATTTAATACTGGCTAAATTTATGCCTTCACATGTGAAATGCGGCGCGTACTAGAGTTGCGGAACCAGTGTTGCCCTACTGGCTAGTTCTAAGCGTTTATTTTTATAGTCAAACTGCTCACAAATGCATTAATTTATAGAAAAAAACTTCTAGCAAACTATTTTTGTATTAATTTTGTGATAAATAAATATGTCGTAAACTTCTTCGTTTAATCTCCGCGAATTAATTTCTTAAAATATAACACACTCACAGCCATCGCCGATATATTTAGCTTCGTAATCGATAATAGTAGTCGATGGTTATTATAGTTTTCGAATAGCGGCAACTCTGCCAAGTCAGCTGTTGCATTGCAGCGAAAATTGAGGAGAAATGCAAGCGGCTTGATTGTTATTTTTCTGGCTAAATTCGGCAATTAGAAACTAAGACATCATGCCTATCATGTACAATACGGGCGAGTGGTTCAAGGTGCGGCCTGACTACTACAGGTAAAAGTTAACAAACTCCCTGAGAGTTAAAACGCATTTAGTGATACGCCCACCACCCCGCTTTTCCATTTGCAGAAAAGTGGAACTGGCTACGCCCGATTGGCCCATCGATCTGGATTTGGAGTACATGCTGGTGGAGGCAGCTCCCTATGGAGGACCCATCGCCACCACCCGCGATCCCACCAAATTGGTGCCCGTCAAAGGTACCGCCAGACCAATGATTCGCATTTTCGACACCACCGGCCGGGAGACGGGTCACATATTGGTGAGTAAATAACGACAATAAACCAAGAATTTAAAGAAATTAATTCAAACTTTAACAGTGGAACCACGGCAAACTGATTGCCATGGGTTGGTCGGACACGGAGGAGCTGATCTGTGTCCAGGAGAACGCCACCGTCTTTGTGTACGACTTATTTGGTAACGAAAAAGAGACCTACAGCATTGGCAACGAGGCCAGTGTAACTAAGATTGTAGAGGCAAAGGTGTTTCAGTCCACAGCTGGCACGGGTGTCGCCGTGATGACCACATCCGGTCGCATCTTTCTCAAGCAAAACAGTAGCAAAGCGGAGCGAAAGCTTCCGGATATTCCTAGTAAGTATTCTACTATCAAAAGCACGATGTGAATCAATCTCAATCCTCGACAGACTCCAGCATCAACTGCTCCTGCTGGGATATCGTCACCGAGGGCCGCAACAGTTATTGTCTGCTAGGCAGGGACAAAGAAGTGATTAAGCTGTTTCCCGGTGAAACAGTGGGCACAGTCACCGCTAATCTCTTTGAGAAGCCCCACGAGCGTATCATTAAGATCTCCGTGTCGTACAACCATCAGCACTTGGCTCTATATACCAACACTGGTCTCCTGTGGCTTGGAAGCGTCGATATGCGGCAAAAGTACTGTGAATTTGATACTGGTCGCAAGGATATGCCCCTTCAAATGGAATGGATCATGAACACGGACAACAGTGATGCAGATGCAGTGGTCATCTCCTATCCCTCGTATCTTTTAATTGTAAACCGCAACGCTGATCGCAGCGATTTCCCTTACGATCCGATCATGTTCCTGGTGGCAGAAATGGACGGCGTGCGCATCATTACCCAGAGCTCGCACGAAATGATCCAGCGCCTGCCGAAGTGCGTGGAGAACATCTTTGCGGTGAATAGCCAAGAACCAGCCAGTTATCTCTTCGAGGCACAGAAGAAGTTCGAGGAGAACTCCTACAAGTCGGATGAGTATCTCAGCATGTGTCGGGAGAAGATCGGGTTGGCGGTGACCGAGTGCATTGAGGCCGCCTCGTACGAGTTTTGTCCGGAGACCCAGAAGAGTTTGCTTAGGGTGAGTATTTAATAATATAATCTTAACGTAAAATAATATATATAATATAGCTATAAAAAACTTTTAAACATTTTCCTTTTATTTTCAGACGGCCAACTTCGGCAAAGGCTTTATATTCGGCCATAATCCTGATGAATATATGCGCATAATGAGGATATTAAGGGTCCTTAACACACTGAGACACGAACGAATTGCCATGCCTCTTACCTTTAAGCAGTTAGTATAAGTAACAATAAATAAAAAGGACATCTTAATTCACTAATCGAGTTTTGCCCCAAACAGGTTTTCTCATCTCAATCCTGAGGTGATACTGAGTCGCTTGGTGTTTCGTAAGCACTATGCCGTCGCCATTCAAGTGGCAAAGCATTTGAATCTGCCCGAGTCGTGGATTTTGGAGCACTGGGCCTACCACAAAGTTATTAATGATCCCAGTGAGTATTTATATATTTTATACCTTTTATAAGCAATTATTATAAGTAATTATATTTTTAGATGACACCGAAGTGGCGCGCAAGATAACAGAGAAGTTCAAGAATCCCTCCGTCGTAGGCATTTCCTTTTGCAATATAGCAGCAAAAGCTCATCAGGCTGGAAGGGATGACTTGGCCATCAAGCTATTGGAGTTAGAACCACGCGCTTCGCTCCATGTGCCCTTGCTGTTGAAGATGCGCAAATTCGATCGAGCTGTGGGCAGTGCCACACAGTCCGGAGATACAGAGCTCATCACGCAGGTTCTTTTGGAGATGAAGATGCACATGATGTTGTCCAATTTGCATGTATGTCCTTTTCTCTACAGAGAACCACATTCTTTTCAAAGCTTCCACTGATTTTGCGCTCTAACATGAAACTTTCCCACATTGTAGATGACCATTAGGGATCATCCGCTGGCGTTAAATATGTACAAGAAGATCATGCGGGAATCGAATAGAGCTGGTCTCTATGGCATCTATAACACCGAAGACGATCAGAAGGCTATTGCCGAGTATCATTTCCAGAATGCCATCGAAAGTGAAGGGTTAGAGTCAAATCTCTCCTTGATTGGCAATGCCTATGCCGCGGGACGATGCACGTTGGAGGCGGAGCTATGTGCCGATACAAGTCGGTTGTTGAAACTTCAGAAGACTCTGAGTACCAAGCACAATGTCAGCTTGAACGGCTTGTCTGTTCATGACACCATCCTGACACTGCTGCAGATCGGCGAGTTAAAGGAGGCGGAGCGCATTAGGAGCGACTTTAAGGTGCCCGAGCGCAGATTCTGGTGGTTGAGAGTCCTTACCCTATCCGAACACCACAAGTGGGAGGAGCTGGAGAAGCTGGCCAAGAGCAAGAAAAGTCCTATTGGCTACGATCCCTTTGTTGAGGTCTGTTTAAAGCAGGACAAGACGAGTGAGGCGCTTAAATATATCCCTAGGTGTCGGGATAACCGCAAGGTGCACTGGTTCATTCGGGCAAAGTAAGTAAACTCTAGTGAAACGAGATGACCGCCTAGGTAATTGCCTATCTTTTTCTAAGCTTTTTGGACGAGGCCATTGATTGCGCCTTCGAGCAGCGGGACGTACACAGTCTGTACGAACTTCAGAAGAAGGAGGGAGTAGTGCATGATCGCGCGTTGCTCAGCAAGGTGTGCAGCAATATCGCCACGTTGGAGATGAGAAAGTAGTCGCAACATTCCTATTTATGTGCAAATAATAATTTCATACAATAAAAATATATTTATTGATGTCTATATGCTATTCATATAATGAAGGTTTCTTTGTATTTGGAAATTTGTTCTTACACCTATAGTTTATATCTCAGTTTGAAGATAGTTTTTGCTTATGTTTGCATCGAATTTCAGAGCAGACTATGCTAAAAAAATATAAAACAAATCGAAAACCGTCATTCCGATAAGCTTTTTGTTTTATAAACCTTCACATATCCACAATTTGGACAGTTCGTATTTTAAAGTCGTTTTAAAGGTCCTACCCAACTCGAAATAAATTCAATTCCATTTTCTTTAGTTTGTTTTTGAAGGACATTTTTATTATACATGTATGTATATGTAGTATGTAATAGATCACATAAAGCAAAAAAGAGAGAATATTTTACTACATTTTTATTTTGTTTTTGATGATGTGTTTTTTGTGTCTTGTGTAGGGATGAGTCGCAAATCCCTTTCGCTCGAACGTGTGTACAAGATTAGTTAATTTGATGTGGATGTTTTCGATGATAATGGGTAATGTTTAAACTTTAGTTAATTCTCTACTATAATTACGATTTTAGTAAATTACAATTACAATACATTATATATATATATAGTACATAGTAGTATGTAGGTAGGTAGAGATGAATAAGTTAAATATTCATTTAGATTTTTTATTAATTTTCTGGATTTTTATGTTTTTTTTTTTTTTTTGTTTGTGTGTGGTTTTGTTTTTCGTTAAATTTACATACATATATTAAATATATTTACGAACATAACAGCAGTCTTATATAAGATGACATACTCAATTTATTGTTTTCATTTAGAGGGATTCTTTTGAGTTCATTATCCATGTTGAAAGTCTGAATGCGAGCGTCCTGGCAGGGGATATCCAAGGACTCCGTACCGTACTGCCTGCCAAAACTCTCTGGAGAGGCTTCGGTGAACCGATGACGTCTCTATGGGCTTTCGTTTCCGTTTCTATATAAAAGTTGTTTGGCTAAACTAGGGCGATCCCATTGGGAGTCGCTTAAGCGTGAGGTCTTAAAGATATTGTATTTAGATGTACGTATAAGTATGCATCGGTATCTATGTAGGTGTGTATGTATACTCTATTAGGGATAGTTTTATTAGTTCTATTTTGTTTAGTTGTGATTAATTTTTAAGACGCTGGGCGTCTGCGAAATGCGCTCTGAAAAGTTCATATCTTCTTTTATTTCTTATTTTGTTTTGTTTTGTTTTGGCGGCTGACTAAATTGATGTATGTATGTATACTTGATGTAAATATATATCGTACGTTTAAAATTTCATTTGATTTCTCATCGCTTTATTTTTGAATGTTTAAGGAACCCGATTCGGCGAATTGCGAGATGCATGCAAGGAAATACAATTATCGGGAGTATGAACAAATATATATATATATTCTTGAATTCATTATCGTATATTTTTTAGTTATGGTTTTTTTTTTTTTTGTTGGTGGACTTTACACACTTAGGGATGTTTGAAAAACTCTAAAAACTAAACAATTACAACACACATGCACGTGGACACACACTCACACAGCTACGATACAGATGTATATATAAATAATAGAGTAATTTATAATTATAATACTATAACTACTGTAGAGTTATTGGTGGCTCCTTAAGCGCGGAAACGCTCCTGTGGCCGTTTCGCAGCTTCAGCTTCAGTTCAGCTTTGACGGTTCGGTTCGGTTCGTGGGCTTTCCCAAAAATTTTTAACTAACTAGAGTTTCGGTTTTCAAATATTCGACAATAAATTTATAAATTTCTGCATCTCCTGGTATCTTCAAGTTCTCATGTTCTCCATGACCTACAATTTTGCTACATTCATTAGTTCTTTCTTCATTATCAAATGTTGATCTCTGGTTGCCAATTTGACTTTTAAATTATTAAGAAATGATTCAACCAACTGGCTGGGGGAAGGCCCCTACGCTTCGTATGAAATTGTACAGGGGACAGTTTGTAGTTATAAATATAGAGGGTTTATGTTTTGGGGATTTCCCGCCAACCAGTTCACTCTCGTATTTTATGCATGTACGAAATCATAAATTTAATTTAACTACAATAATGACTAGTTGAAGAGCAAGCTTCAAGTATATATTATTTTTACTACATTTCCATACTTCTTAATTAATTCTTTTCTCGATTTTTTTTTTTTTTTGTATTCTTTGTGGTTTGTTTTTTTTTAGTTTGTTTTATATTTTAGAATTATCTAAAGCTGTTTCAGAGAAGCTTTTCTATTCTGGCCAATGTATATGTACAATAAATGTAATGGTTTAAGAATTTCCTGCTTAATATTGTTGAGATTAGGTTTTAGATATTGAGGGTGTTTTTTGATGTGATTTTTTAATAGTTGCGAAATGCATGGAATTTGTTTTAATATTTTTTTGTGTTGTTATTATTATTTTCTTCTTTTTTGTTGCGTTAATTTTGGAAGCCAATGGAAATTCTTGATTTTTGTTTGGAAAACTTCTCTAAATATTTGGGGGGGAGCGGTGCCCAGATCCTTCTTCTCCCTCTTCCTCTCACTGCCGCTTCTGCCTCCTTTTCCCATCTGCCTTATTAGCGAATCCTCTTGCTCCGCCTCTCGTCTGGTTTGTTAGTCAGTTTAGTTACTACTTCATCACAGCCAACTCTCTTTGCCTTCAGCGGCGCCCAGCGACCCGCTCATCGATCCTCTCATCTCGATCTCTCCGTCAGCATCTGTCGTCATCGATTCGGATCAGTTGATCGTTTTCTTGTAGAGATTGTGGTGTATATGCTCGTTCTGCAGCGCGCACATTTGGCCCACAGCAACCGCCCGCAAGCCACCGCCACCGCCGCCGCCTGTTCCTCCAGAAATGCTCACATCCGATGAGCCAATGCTGGCATCGACTCTTGATGGACTCGTTTTGGCAGCCCGCAGGTTTGAGAAGAACTTCTCCTTGATGGCCAGCGCCGAATACTTGTGCTCAATGAAGGTCGGTGAGATCTGCATGGGCGTGGTACTACTGTGGTTGGAGTTGCTATTAACTGGTGCTGGTAGCGGTGGCTTAGCAGGCGGCGTTGCTGGGGACCTCTTGGCGGCTGACAGAACCGTAACCGTCGGCGGCTGCTTGCTGGAATCGCTGCTGCCGTGGTTGCTGTTTGCGTTGCTGCTGAGGTTGCTGTTTTGTGAGCAGGAGTAAGAGGTTTCTGCAATAGGTAGAGAGAAAAGGAAAAGAAGTAACGAAAAAACATAAAAACAAAATCAAAACAAAACGAAAAACCCGAAAATTTTGACAGAGAAGGTGTAGATTTTCGAAAACTAGGCCATAAATTAAGGGGAATAATATATGTATATTGCACCGTCGTCGTCGTCGTCTTAAACTTAATGAGCTGACCCAGTGTAGATGAGAATGGGTGTATCTATATATATATATATATATATATATCGTATAATTAAATTCAATTTGCTAAAGCTTAGAACATAAATAATACTTGGTTGTTTAGTCGAATACGAATACGAATAGTACACTAAAGCTAGAGCCGGAGAGCTGAGATTAAATAAGTTGTAATTGGTAGTTGGTAATAATAATAAAAGTGATCGGTTGGAAATGAATTTGAAGTGTGCATTCTGTCGTTGACAACAGCAACTGCATATTTATTACAATTGTTGATCGAGTGTCGTTTTATATACGTACGTAGTCTAATTAAATTAAGAGGAGATCAGCCGTTGTAAATAGTTTAATACAAGCATGATGATAGTCATACATACAAATAATAGTGATTAATTCTCTCATTAAATTACACAAGATTTTACATATTGCACAATCAATGCGATTTGTGTGTGTGTGTCTGTGTGGTCTTCATTAGTCGAGTTATATGATACAGTTTAGTCTAGGTTTAGGTTAAGGGACTAAAATTAAAACACAACTTAAGTTCCTGGTCTCTATGCAAGTAAGCAGTCTACGGAAATCTTTCCAAAAATGGTTGTTTTGGTGAGTGAGTGAGTGAGTGAGAGTCTGACGACTTGGCGGCCCGGCCCCCCTAAGCTTTAGCATTCTGCCGAGTCAAGAATGCAAGTTTTCCGATCCCCTTCGTTCGATCGGTATCGTATACACGGAGCAGGTTAATGCGGTGGCTTGGGCGGCGGCTCCTGTCCAATCAGTTGTCGGTGCATCAATAGCTGCTTGAGTATAGGCTACGTCTCTTCGTTAACGGCGCCCGCGCCTACAACTTCAATGCCCGCTACTGGTGTTGCTGCCGCTCCGATTTCCTCTTTACTCTCTGTTATGCTAGCAATTGCCGCCGCCACGCTCTCCGAAATGCCATCGCTCTGCCCATCAGTGTCCGTGTCCATGGGCTCCACCAGTTCCAGCTTGCCCTTCTTCATCATCAGCTGTTGTTGTTGTTGCTGCTGTGGCGTGGGCGAGCTGCTCTTGCTGCTATTGCCGCTGATGCTGCTTGTCGGACTGATGGGCAGCACATGGTGTTGTTGCTGCTGTGCTTGCTGCTGCTGCTGGTGCTGTTGTTGCGCCTGCTGCAGTAACTGGGTCTGGGTTGTGGGCTCCTGCAGCAGCAGTATGTTGGTCTTCTTGGCTAGCGAGGCCACCAGCGCCTGCTGCTGTTGGCTGCTTGTCCCATTGGTGGTGGTGGTGAAGGTCAGCGTCTGTGTGTTTTTGGTGGGTGAGGTGGCCGGTGTGAGAATGCCCAAGTTAACCAAATTGGGCAGCGGTTTGTTGCCGTTGAGAACGGTTTGGCCATTGGATATCTTGTTGCTGCCGTTGTGCTGCTGCTGCTGCAGTTGTTGCTGCTGCACAATATCCAAGCCACCGTTGGCCACGTTGGTGGCCAGTTTGAGTATCTTGCTGGCCGTTGCATTGGCTGCCATTAGGTTGCTAACCGACTTGGGAGCCGGTGTGTTGTTGCCATTGTTGTGATTGTTGTTGGCTTTAATGGATACTAAACCGAGTGTGCTGCGCATTAAATTGTTGTTGCTGTTACCTGTTGCAGTGCCGCCGTTCTGTTGGAGCTGTTGGTGTTGCTGCTGGTGCTGCTGCTGGGTGGGAAGATTGGTCAGCGTGACCACGTTCCCGGCGCTGAGCTGCTGCAGCACATTGCCATTGCTGGTCACAACGGCTGCTGTGTTGCTGTTGTTGCTACTATTGCCGTTGTTGTTCGACAGGCTGCTGCCACCGTGGCAACTGCTGGCGCTGCTGGACATGTTGCTGATGCTCGATGGGCTAAGGGAGCCCAGCGATTGTGACGGCGAGTTGCTGCGCTGGATAACGGGCGGCGGGGGATTGGAGTGGTTACTGCTGTTGCTATGGCTGCCACCCACGGCAGTTGCAGCGGCTGCTGCCGATTCTAGGGCAGTGGCCATCAACTGGGTATTCAGCACAGTCTCCGGTTGCGAGTTGTGCGTGTGCAGAGCGTGATTCTTCAGGCCCTGGGCCGTCTTGTAGCTCTTGCCGCAGTGACACTTGTAACCCTTGCGCACTCTGTGGAAAGTCGAGCTGTTAGTAAGCTTCCAGTCTATCAATTCAGCAAATAGTCTGAGCAATGCTAGGTTACCTTCCATCCTTTTTGTGCCCATTCTTTGAATGGTACTTGATGCCATTGACGTTCTTGTAACGCTTCTTGCATCCAGGAACAGGGCAGGCGAAGGGTTTCTCATTGCCAGGCGTGCCATTGCTTCCGCCACCGGAATGCCTGCCAAAAAATTAAGTTAATCAGCATCAAAGAACTATAATAAATGAGGCAAATAAAAATACCTGCTGCCATAACGCATGATGAACTCAGAGCTAAACTCCTCGGTTGTCCACGAGTCGTTGCTATCCTCCGACTCTGTGACGACCATTTCATCCTCGTCCATTTCACTGCCTGGAAAAATTCAAATAAACCCAGTATTAAGAACCGACTGGCCTATTGTTCAATGGATCAGAGCATACCTGTTGGGGTTGTACTGCGGTTGGACGAGGACATGCTGTAGCTGTGGTGCTTTATGGCCAGCTTACGCTTGAGCTCCACATTATTGCCAGTTCCATGGCCGGCATTGTTGGAGCCGCTATTGGTAGTTGGTGGGGCGGTGGTGTTGTTGTTGCTGGCCAGGTAGTTGCCCGCCGCCGCCGCCTCCTTGCGGTTCTCCTCTGTGATGAAGCGCAGGACATAGCTTAGGGGCAGGCAGGCAGGCTGAGCCTGCTCTTTTTGTTCGACCACCTTTGGATCATAGTCTGGAAAGAGCAGTAGGCATAATTAAGTTAAGCAATTGTATCGTCTACCATAAGAATTGGTTTTTAGATGTTGGTTTGAAATATTACCCTAAGAAATTACTACATTTAGATATTTAGTTAAATTGGTATATTTTATAATTTTATGTCGAGAAAACAACCTTTATCTCCATCGTCAGTGAAAGTATCAAATTTATTATTGCTTCTCAATTTATGGAATTAATTAGCAATTATAACAGCCTGAGTTATTTAGAGTTAATTATTAATTATTAATTCCAAATCAGCCATTGTAATAATTCCCAACCGAAACTGGATTCAATTACGGGACCCCTGTCTGGATAGATACCGAAACTGGATTTCCAAATTAAATATTCCCTTTTGCATATTACACAGAGAATCCAAGCCGGAATGCGGGTAGTCAGAATAGCCAGAAAACCTGCATCCGAGCCGAAATTCGTTAGCAAGCACGCTGTGTTTGTACTGGAACAAGTTCAGAGACATTCGGCCGAGCACACAGTGGATACCAGACCAGACCAGAGACAGAGAGACCCACAGCCCGGGCAATTTATTATTAAAATGTCGAAATAAGTAAATAAGCGAGAGTGCACGTAGGGGATATTATATGGCGGTGAATTTAGTGCGGCTGCTGACGCATTTTCCCGGGGTTTCCGAGGGTTTGGCGGGGTAGTACTCGTGGCAGGAGCACATGGTACTGTGCTGCCAGCGTGTGGACATTATCTTATCGCCGGAGCGAGCATAATAACAGGTGCTCCCTTTTCTACGTCTCTATTTACTCTGGATCCATACGATTGTGTGTGTGCAACTTAACCTCCATAAGCAGACAGCGAAAATGCGCCGCAGCACGCTTTATTTCTCAATTAAATCATTTTGGTGCGTAACTGTGTCAGCCGACCATTCATCATCCGCGACACGGATCACCCTATGGCGACCGGTTGGGCATATGTCACCCGGTTGCAGTAATCAGTTAACGGGAGACTGCTAAACGAATAATTAACATCCATCGATCAGCGGATCTTTTAAATTGAAGCTTCCACTCGTAATTTGTATGAAGCTCTCCAGAAAGATTATTTCTCAACTCAACTAGGAGAGCTCAACTCTATGACAAGACTGTTATCTAGACAATAAAATGAATGAAAACATATTAACTTTGCAAGGTTAACAAAGTTGATATAGAAACCGAGAGCAGGTGTACTTATAATATAAGCAAAAATAAGCTATTTTAACACTGGTTTTATAATTTAAAGGCTTAGTAACTACATTTTTGGATGAGTAAAGTCACGATTAGAGTGCGAATTCTGGTGGAAACGCTGCATTTTCGGTAGCCACCACCCACACTGCTCCACACATGCGATAACAGTGCGATAACGTTGCACTTTAATTGCTTCTATTTGATTCACTTTAATTCTCGTATTGGTGGGCAAATAGAAAACATATGCCGCAAATTGGCTATTATGCCAAACATATGCTTTCATTTAGCCCGCTGCTCCTTTTGGCACACATTACTGTACTGCTTATCAGGGCGAAATGCGATTAAAAACATTTGCGGCAATGACTGCGGTGGCGATGTCTACGTGCCGTCCAATCGATTGATGACACATACGGACATGCACATATATGAAGTATGAATGCGTAGTGTGTGGAGTATTATGTGCGTAATATTTCCACGTACTGTAGTGTATTTATATGCCTTGGAAATTCGCAGTTGTTAACTGCAACACACATTCTTTGCTCCTGATGAAATCGACCTGATGACTTCGGCTTCTACTGAGAGCACGGCGCCATTTGTTAACGGTCAAATCAGTTCACTCAGATCGGGTAATTTTCGTATTATTTATTCTCAGCTCCGCCTTCATATTATTGTTATTATTTTGTTGGTGATAACCCGCAGTGCCTCTCGCTCTCTCTGTAGATGACACTTGCCGTTTGCCTCTGTGTTTGTGTGTTTATCAAATCGAGTATTTTACAAACAACTTTTAAACAAACAGCATCTAGCTACATATATACACTAAAAACACACACAACTTTGCCTGCCTTCTGCGAATATATATTATACGGTTTTCGTATTTCAAAAACAAAATAAACGCAGATCCCTCTCTCTTTTTTCGCACTTGTGACTCATGTGCACTTGTTGCAGAACTCAAAAGATAACACTTGTCTTTCGCCTGAACATGCGGTTTTGGTTTGTTTTTTTTCTTTATTTTACCGGCAGCTGTCTGAAAAGCTTTCCAATAGCTCTATAAAGCATTCCACATTTGAAATTTGATAAATACAAAGTCGTTGACTGCTGGAAATTTATGTTGACATTGCAAGTGCAGGGATATCCAGTGTCGTGTTAACCTCCTAAATGCTGTAACCATTACTCCAATCTACACCAACTTTAACCATTTCGAATGGCTGAACCATGTTTTTTAAACATACCATAGATAAATATTTGCAAACCTATTTCCTAGAATAACATATTTTAAAATATTTTGCTTTTTCGTCCCACCCGAAATTAATGGATTAACTTTACTATATCGCATTTCTCACTTGACTATCGAAACGCAAGTATAGTGGAGACACGCGTGCCGTTCACACTTATATATGTACTTGCACACACACTGGCAAATTCGGAACACACAACAGGTGCCTGGCAACTGTGAAAAGGACGAATCTGAAGGTCTTGCCACGCTTTTTTTTTTTTTTTGATTTCGAGTTGCCTTGACAACCGAAACGTAACGAAGACAACGCCCAGAGCGGCGGAATGATAAGTAGACGACACTCGTACACCCAGTCGTATCCATTTGGTGACCGGCCCACGCATCGAGTGTCCTTCGAGATAATGAAATGATGGGCAGCAGCTCGCTCACGTAATGGTAACGGATATGGCTACCCGCACACGGGGATGCGGGCATTGGGGTTCCCTACTCGTTATGGGTGGCTTTTTTGGGGGTGGCACTCACCACAGTTGCCATGTGGGCGTATGCTCGAGCTTCGCATCGGCTTTATGTAATACCGCCGCCCCTGGACAAATTGGGGGTGGCGCAGGGGAGAAGGAAAGCCTGCCCGGGCAGCCGCCATTGCTGCGACAGTGTGTGTGTGTGTTGACCGTTATCACGCAGCAGGGAGGCAACAACAGCTGCCAACGTAACTGTAACCGAGTCAGCTGAGCCACCCCTACACTCGCCTGTCTCACCCTCTAGCCATGCGTTAGAAGGGGAGCAAGTGAGAGAGAGAGAGAGATGTACATAGACGCACGGCTCAAGCAAATGCTGAACATAAATAAAGCCCCGTTAACCGTTAAACCACCCCCAACCCCAACCCCCTTTCTGGAAAGTGGCAGCACTGGGCTTGAATGTATTGATTTTACCTCCCTGGAAACCCCAGGTGCTAAAATTAGAAATTGTTTATTTCAGCCGGTAAAAGTCCAAACACACACAGACACACACTTAAAATGATTAATTGGGGAGAGCCTCAAAGTCACGTGGATAGGGATTTAAAAAGAAAACCATACATATGTATATTGATTATGCGAAGGTGAGACATTGGAAGAAACTAGAGCGCGTCTCCAGCTCCAGTTACCGGATACGGACAACCTACCTACCTATCGGATACGTGTACACCTGTCTCGCAAACGCGAAAACTAAAACCCAAGCCAAGCCATGCGGACAGGTCAAAAAAAGGGCGCTCAACTCGCCGGTTTCATAGTACAACGACAGCCGCAACAACAAGATGCTGTGCTGGCCTCACTCACACACGCACCAATACACACATATCACATTGAATGGATCACCGGCTTTTTGCTCGCTTTGTTTTGCTTATACTGCCTTCTCACTCCCACTCGCACCTTCCAGCGGAAAGATCGTCGAATCGAATGCTGTACGCGCTTGGAAGTTGGGCGTGTGTAGTGAGCTCAGTGTGCGTGTGTGCGTGTGCGAGCACAGGTAGGCGCTGCCCGACGCCCGCCTATTGAGAACGCTGCTGCATCGATTTTTAGAAGCCATTCGAATTGCCATTAATGAGCAACAACAAATGTTCTGTTCTGGCCGTGCAAACTGCAATTCATCCAATAAAAACAACATTCAATTCACCACGAAGCCACTCACGCACGCACACTTTTAGACACACACATACACCGTTAACTCGGTTATTTATGCCGCCATATATGTGTATATGTACAGCGGGGTAAATAAATAGAATAAACAAAACACACCGACCGACCGAACGACCGACATCACGCGACGGGCAAATGATTAGGAAACTGCAATCTGCGTACCTATGTGGGTGTCCTCGATGTGTGATATTAGATCGCCCAAGCTTGGAAATGTAATGCCGCAGCCATTGTACTTGCAGACGTTGATCAGGAACACGGCCATATCACTCGAAACGTACGAATGTGACTGCGATATAGGTTTGTAGTTATGTAAAATTGTTCGGGGAATACTGTTGTTGTTGCTGGTGGTGGCAGTGTGAGCGCCTATCGGATGCACCCACTGTCGATAGTCAGCAGCGCTGCATGCTGGCGATTTATCGAACCCTTGATTTGGTCAACTTTTTATTTAAGTCCAATCCTCCGATCCAGCCTGATTCTTCTTCATTAAATGCAGCGAAAATCGAAATTCTAGTGATCTGTGGTATATTTTGTTGTTGCTGCCGCCTCTCGCCGCGCTGCTACTGCTGCTGCGTGGTGTGGTGTGTTTCGGTCTCAAGCGTGCCCCACACACACACACACTCATGCGCAAGTGCTGCTGTTATGCAATTGAGGGCTGCAACGATAGGAGAGGGGAGGCGGGGTGGCCGGGGACGTAGGCACATTAGATGGGCTCGGAGGCTGTTTGGCCGGGATAGTTATGCGGTACTCACAGCATTCTGGGCTTCAATTGAGTTCGCAATTGCGGGTAATTAAAACATTGCCGAACCGACGTGACGTAGACACCAACGACGACACGACGACGCGTTATGCTGCGGCTGTAGTTGTGTGCGTGGATGTGGTGAGTAGGCCAAATACGGGCCAGTGGCCAGGGCTGCAATAGCCATAACGGGTTAATTGGGTAATCGAAAGAATAAAATTAGGAAATGTAATTACGGATATTCGCGACTCAATTTAATTTATTTTGCAACAAATAGTTTTACTTAAATAAGTTGATTGCCAAAACTATAGCTATCGATAGCACGCTTTCAATATCTTCAAATTTTCGCGGGTAACACTTAGAATCAACTCCGTGACTTGGTCAAAACTCTACTCTAATGATTTGACAGCTATAACTTCATTCCAACTTTTATTTCGACAGAAAGTTGGTCTCTTGTCTATTTAATTTTTTGATAAAATTTTGCATAGATTGCAACAATTGAAAAGTGCTTATTTGTCGGTGAAAGGAGGCCCAGGAACCGGCACCAACTTCCAAGCTTCCAGTTCACCACGGATGAAAGAGGGCGGCTCGCATTTGAAGCGGAAAAGTGATTACAGCAATCGAAGCACTTGGCGGAAGTAAATATTAAATTGATTTGTTTAGGTAATTAAAAATTAAGCAATTATAAAATGAAAAAAGTAAAATTCCCGATAACGACCGTGCGCGCACTTTTCCAATTCACCATACCACCTTTGGTATTTTTTATAGAGTATTCTTTATCAATTCAAGTAATTCGTAGTTCTAATATATTAAAATAAGGATGTGCAAGATTGCCAAATAAACTCTAAATCGGCTGTAAATTTCAGAATTATAAACCAGGGATTTCTCCATAATTCGATTCTTCAAAGTTATATCGATGTATTCAACATCTAAAGTCAAATAATATTAAATTACTTAAAATTTTCAAAAATTCCTATAAATTGTAATATTGTAATAAAATTAAATTAAAGACACATTATGTACATACATTTTGGAGATTATCCTCCCCCACTGATATTTTTCTTTGAATTAAAAAAAGTGGGTTGTTAAATTCATCTTATCTTATACTTTATTATTTTAAACTGCTTATATACTGTGTATAACTGTATATAATTTAGCAATCCAATGTATTGCTATATACGAATTCTGTCGCCACAATGCCATTTTAGTCATTTAAATAACTGAATTTATCGAAGAGTTATGTTTGTATGGGAACAGATATCTTCAGTCATTCATTTAGCTTTTACTAAGTAATAAATTATAAAAATGTACAACTTTATTCAAAATTTCTCTCGTGTCAACATAATGTGAACATCGATATTTTTCATGAATTTATTCTTCTACTATTCAAGTTAACACCCCTTTTTCGTTTTACTAAAAAATTGTAATTGAATAAACATTAATGTTTGCTGCCGATACATCGATGTTACGTCCCTTAACTTTTCTATTAAAATAAATTCCGAAAATTTTCCAATGGCTATAAGAAAGTTTCAGAATATATACAACAAACGTTATATTCATATATATGGGACAATACATATCGCATATTTACACACTTTTTTCATACAAAAATTTGTTCATCATAGTTAACACATAATTTCATGTGAGCTTTTACAAAGTTCGAATTTCCCTACCTGTACGCTTTAAACATCGATATTAAGCAATAAACATATATGTCTTCCTTTTTAAAAACATCGATATTTTTGCAGCTCTATTTTCACTCAATAATTAGAGCTGGAAAAACATTGATGTATATTGCCGATACTTGTATCGATATTTCATGGCATACCTTTTTTATTAAAATAAATTCTATATTTTACCCAAGCCTATTAGGATCAGGGTTTTAGCCCAAAGAATATTTTCAGAATTATAAAAGTAATATTCAGATATATGGCAAAATAATTATTACGATATAGATATTTAGTTTTCCACACCTTAATATCGATATATCGATACATATACTTTTTTTCACATCGTCCAGATTCTAGGGGTACTACACTTCCACCGAGTCCACTGTGAAGGGTTTGTTCGAAGTGAGTTGACGGTCTGCTCTGATAATGATAAAAATTTCTCCCCCGCCCAGCGGAGCACCCCCCGGCCCCGCTGGTTGAATAACCGCCGTGGAAATCGCCTCAGATTATCACCAGAATCAGTTAACCGTGTGGAAAAGCGCGATTATCAGTGCAAAAAGATGAAAAACGAAACGTGTTTAATTGTCGCCATCTTGCGGCACACACACACACGTGACAGATTTAGAGTGTGCGTGTGTCTAGAGTCGTTGCGTCACTGAAAAGTCGGAAAATTTGCCAGAATTTCCCCGGAAAACACCGTAAATAGTTTTTTCTCTTAGGCTGTCAGCGAATTCAGTGAATTTCCAGTGCAGTCGCAGCTTTTTCGCACGTTGTTACGTAACTTTTCTGAGGCGACGCAGGCGGCGTTTGACACTTTGCCACTGAACAGAACCAGCACTAACCGATAATATCTCTATATCTTTTGCAGAGCCGTGCGCTAGCTTCAATTTTGTCGTAAGCCAAAAAAAACAAAGAAAATCAACCGAAAATGTTCGTGTCGACAGTCTCTCGCATTGCCCCCGTTGCCAGGAGCGCCGTAAGTAGACCCCCCTTATGTTCGTGTACACCTGTGAGAGATAAAATTACAAAAGTTACATTCAGAATTACGATTACATAATTGGGGAAAAGTGCATCGATTTTCTTCCATTTCTATGCTCGCATGCCGCTGTGGTGAACTTCCACGGGCCGCGGTGAAAAAACACGGATGGCACACAGTTACATAAGTTGCGGGTCGAACTTTGAGGTTATGTGCATAGTGCGGCTGGACGCAAATATTCAAATGCATTGGCGGGGTTTAAGGATTGATTCAGATAATTCAGTGTAATATTTAGCTTGGTTTAGCTTTGTAATATGTCCACTGATGGCCTCACATGTCATTGTATAACATGTCGGTGTTTCTTCGGTTGAGGTTAGAACTGGCGAAAGCTTTTCAATGGCTGAGTGGATGAGGGGGTGCGCGCAGGGGTATTAGCAATAATTATACAGATTTGTTTATAATATTATATTGACAAAAAAATCTAAATTACATGGTTAATCGAGGAGACTAAGAACCGCCGAGTACCACACGAATAACAAATGACTTGGCCAAAATGCCAATCTAATATAAATTACTTAACGATTGCATAACTTTTGGCTAAATGCTAGACTATTAAATAAGGTCAGAGCAATGAACTTGTAAAGCAACTTAAAGGGTTTAATTTAAGTAAATTTAACAGAAATTGCAGGCAATTTAAGCATAGATAAGGTTATCAAATTTCTAAAACATCAGTTCTTAAATATTTGTAAAAATGTTATTCCAGTAAAAAATTTAATATTTCCTTGAATATAATTTCCTGGAAATCTTTATTTATAGATTAATTCTCTTTGTAAAAAATCGCAAGTCAAGTTTTAACGAAGTTCTTATCGGTAAAGTAATAAGTAAATAGATGAAAAACTTCACAATGTTTATCTCAATGGAATGTATACAGAACATCCTCATTCTCTGGTCCTTATATAATGATCAACAATCTCAACTTTCTATCATCGATTTGCAGCTCCTCGCCAGCTCCAAGCAGTACTTGCGACCATTGAGCAGCGCCGTCATCACCCAGAGCCAGACCTTGGCCGCTCAGAACACAACCCCAGTTGCACTGCTGCCACAGATCCGGTCATTCCAGACCTCGCCAGTCACCCGTGACATCGATTCGGCTGCCAAGTTCATTGGTGCTGGTGCTGCCACAGTCGGAGTTGCTGGATCCGGTTCGTATTGGGATTCGTTTTGTCATTCTCATCTTGTTAAAATCATCCATCGAGAAAGGGTATACTCAGAGTCTCTTGGCTCTCTTGGCCGCTCTACCAAGTCAGTTACAATCTAGCATCTGGGGCACACACAACGAGTATCTGATTACTCTTCAAATGAATTGCCCCGGGAAGGTCTGAGAATTGGCCAAAGTCTCTATTGTGTCGAGACTTCCATTTCCTAGCAGGAAACCTGTGTGATTGCAGGGCGAAAGTACCAGAAATCCTGTGGCCAGGTGTTGCCGTCGCCCACCAGCGACCGCCGCCTAGTTGCATTGAAAGCTTTCGTGGCCAGCCGTTTAAGTGCGATGTGCTTGCTGCCCCCTCGGGGGCAGAACTCAATTCAGACTAATCTGTGACTGACTTACCAGAAGGCAAGGAGACGAAAGGCACCGAGGAAACCTCTACAGAGCTGTGTTTATGCTTAAAACTCCCCAGAAAGGAAGCATAATCACAGCCAGAGGCTTCGGCTTTCGACGAAGATCACCTTTCATTGTTTACATCTAACTTGAGACAAGTTACTAATGCCTTGATTTTTGTACTTTATTTCCTTCTTTTTCTGATAACGACAACGAACCAATGCAACAGGTGCTGGTATCGGAACAGTATTCGGTTCCCTCATCATCGGTTACGCCAGGAACCCATCGCTGAAACAGCAGCTGTTCTCCTACGCCATTCTGGGCTTTGCCCTGTCTGAGGCTATGGGTCTGTTCTGTCTTATGATGGCCTTCCTGCTGCTCTTCGCCTTCTAAGCGCGCGCACTCATCGAATGCTCGTCCTTGTTTCCTGCAATCGTGCGTGTGTGCGAGTGTGTGTCCTGTCGTCTGTCAATCGATTTGGCAGATTTGGCGGGCGTGCAGCCGCATCCGCATCCCAGCGGTGGCAGAGCGAATGAATAGTAGTAACCAACAACCAACAACAACAACACTTCAACAACAACCAGAACAAGCAACACCAATGTTCGTTTTTCGATTATTATTGATAAAAATGATTGAATAATTGATAGCAAACAAGAACATCCTGTACCACTATCTAATTATAAATACCAACAACCACATAATATATGTAATTTTGTTTTTAAAAAACATCTGAGAACGCAGTAGTAGTCGCCTAAGAGGAGGAGAATCAAGCCGAAACACACATACATACTTTAAGTTGAACAACGCGAGGAGGAAGGAAATTGGATAGACGACGGCGACCTTGACACATTCACGACCGCGATTGTAACGAAATGTAAACGAACGGAAGATTAAAATTAGATTTTAATTGAAGCAAGCTTCATCGTCAGTCAGTCCCAACCACATCATCCACGGATGGAGGCCACAACCAAACGCCCGCCGCACCACTGGCTGAAAATTCGGCGAAGGATCGAACGCGTCCGCTGACCAAGGCTCTCTCTCTCCCCCCGAAGTTCTTGGACATCAAATATCCGGCGGCAGGCAACACGAAGTTCAGGATCCCTTTGCCCTTCGAACATCTTGGATTTGCAGCGAGTGGCTTGCGTAGGGCGTTGGCTTGGCGTAAATTTGGCGGAATGTGCGTTGTAGACTGAGCGCTCTGCAAAACAATATCGATTTTATGTGGCGTGTACTGAGAAAATACCCCTTGTTTTGAGTATTTCTTTTTTGTATTGAAAGAAAATCAGTTTCCTTAATGTAAAAGCAGTTGATTTTTTATTGCCACTTAATATTTATCATGGTTATGTACTAAAAATAATTGAGCAAACGAGCGGAGCTGAATTGTGAAATAAAGGAAAACTGAATGTGTAAAGGAAGCTTAAATTTGTTTTATTTCAAATGGTTTCTTAAGAAATGAGGAAATTTGCCAAGTTCTTATCTTATCAGAGTTTTATATTCGAAATATTTATTTCCGCGCGCCCAAATGCATCTCTGTTTACTACTAGTAGTTATCGGACTGAAACACCCTGTCACTAGCTCTGTTAAGTGGATTGCCGATAGCTTTTTTAGGCTAGATTACCATCTCTAGGCAGTTGCCACACGTGTGTTTACATTTTTTAAACTCGTAGTTTTAAGAGATTTTAGCATGGATTTTGCCAAGAAAATACTTGGCAAATATGGCTGGAAGGAGGGCGAAGGGCTGGGCAAGAACAACACCGGCATTGCTGCTCCACTAAAGGCCAGTTTGAAGTTCGACAACGCTGGCTTGGGAGTGGATCGAGCCCAGGAATTTAATGACCACTGGTGGGAGCGGTGTTTCAACGAGGCGGCCAGCAATGTAGATGTCCAGGTGCAGCAGAATGGCAAGATAACCACCGGCCGCAAGGAGGGCGAGGATGCCGTGGAGATATCCACCAAGGCATTCTCCGCCCGCAAGCTTAAGCGAGCGAAGGATCAGCACGCCAGCGATGGCAAATCCACCTACGACAACTTCCTGCAAACGGCGCTTCTCACCCAAGGTGGCGGCGAGGTGGAGAATACGGAGCGCATCCGAGTGGAGG
This sequence comes from Drosophila pectinifera, assembly GCA_008042775.1. NCBI lineage: Eukaryota > Metazoa > Arthropoda > Insecta > Diptera > Drosophilidae > Drosophila > Drosophila pectinifera. Next base: position 142,260 of record VNKC01005283.1, on the reverse strand, counting down.
ACATTGCGGTTACCAAGGTAACCGTGCTGACGGACGAGGAGCTGTTCAAGGCCTGCGGTGGAAGGACAGCTCACAAGGGAGCTCGACACGGTCTCAAGCTGAGTGGAAAGATTGCCCGTTTGGAGCAGCAGGAACGTGAGTTGCTGGAGCAGATGCAGAACAAACTGAAAGCCGTAGAGGCGCCAGCTCAGAAAAAGAAGAAACGGAAGGAATTGTATAAAGAAGATTCTCCTGTTGTAACAGAAAGGGAATTGGAATCAGTTGATGAGACCGTTGAGGAACCCTTAAAACCGAAAAAGAAAAGGGTTAAGAATGAGGAGAATTCCGAAGTGGAGGCACCTAAAAAGTCCAAAAAGAAATTGAAGTGTAAAACGGTGACGTTAGAAGAGGAAGAGTCTAGAGAAGTTACAGAAGAGCAAACGGAGCTGCCCGTGAAGTCTAAAAAGAAGAAAAAGAACAAGGCTGACAAAGTGGTTGAGAAAGTCATAGAATCTACTGTAAATATTTCTGATGAGGAAGCCGAGTCTTTAAAAAAAGAAAAAAAGAAACGAAAGGCGGAGGATTCTACTGAGGAAACCGAAGTACCAGTCAAACACAAGAAGAAGAAAAAGAACAAGGAGGTAAAGGAGCAGTAGTTGTAAGATAGTTTTAGTATAAACTAAGTTAGAGAAATGTAAATTATACGGAAAATAAAACATCTTCATTCAAAAAGGCATGAAAAGTCTACATTGTGAGCACATAAAATTGAATGTATTTAATGTAGTTCTAAAAAAATCTATACACGACGCGGGGCATTGTAAAACTAAAGTTAACGTTTTGGTCACCTAATTATAAGCCACACTTCTGGGCGGATCACTTTCTGCCCTTGGCCTTGATGCGCCGCGACTTGCCTAGACGCTTGTTGACAGAAGCTCCCGCTTTGACGCCCCTTTGGCGTCGCGACGAACCCTTCTCGCCATCCAATCCTGCCGATGATGACTTGGTATTCCGCTTCATACCCTTCTTTTTGCCGCCAAAGCCGAATTTCTTGTTGCGCTTCTTTCGATTGTCGGCAGACTGCTTCTGTTTGGACTCTAAGGCCTTGGCATCCTCCAAGAAGTCCAGGTTCTTCAGCTTGCCCTTGCGGAACTTCTTGAGCTTGTCGAGCATATCCTTTTTCTCGGCCTCGCGTTGCACCTTGGTCTGCTTGGCCAGCATCTTGCCCATTTTGCGTTGCTCACGGATCTGCTTGATGCGCTCGGATTTGGCCTGCCCTTGCTGCTTAGCCATCAGATTGGCGCGCACTTTCTGCATGTGCTCGTCGGACTTGGCCATTTCGGCGAAGTAGTCGTCGGGACGGCGGGTCTTGATACCCAGCTCCTGCAGGCGGGGAATGCCCTCGAGAACAGCAGTTTGGGCCTGTCGATGGAAGAGCATTTCGCGCTTGAAGTCGTTCAGGACGGGATCCTCTTCGGGACGAATGTAGGGCAGTTTATGGTTGCCCTTGAATAGGTTAGCGCGCTTCTGTTCGTGCTTCTCCAGCTGAACAGCCAGCTCGGGGGCCAAGGGAGCCAGTGTGTTGACCATGTCCAGACGCTCTAGCCACGGTAGCTGCAGCCGAATGGCCTCTGTTTTGGCCAGGAGTTTGGTCTATAAATGAATAGTGTTTACTCGGCACGTGATCAGGCATATAACTATACACTTACCACATCATTAACTCTGTCCCGCTGCTGGCCATTAAACTCCACATTTAGACCTGGCTTTAAATCGCCACGCTCAAAGGCCGCTTGCAACTGCATATTTAAAATTGAATTTTAGTGTTCGTCAGGCATATGTTAAAGGTTTTTCACTCACCTCCGCATCGGAGTTATCTCCCGAATCGTAACCGGAGCCGCTGTCTTCCATTTCAAAGTCTGACATTCTTAAATTAGGTAAAATCTAGATTTGCAAATTAAGAAAACAATTTCAACACGTGCGGCCAGCTAGAGGTGGACCAACTCAATTGCTGCTCAGGCAACCGTTATCGGTTGACAGACATCTGTTGTCCGGCTGTTCCCTAACAGAGTCAATCGATGCCGATGAAATCTATCGTTGGTTGGCTTCGCTTTTGAACACTTGCCGCTTTTCTTTTGTTTAATAAGTTAAATTAATAATATGTCTGCTAATCTGGCGAATGTTTACGCCGAGCTGATGCGTCGATACGGCGAGACGTACACCATTACCTATGGCCCACCGCCCACCTACTTGGTCAGCATAGCTGGAGCTGCGGAGGCGGGAAAGAAGATAGTGCTGCTTTTTAGAGAGGATCGCAATGGCGGCGCTGCGTCCAAGATCAGGACCACGCCTACCAAGCGGGTGCCCAAAACGGAAGGTACATCGGAGCTGGATCTAACAGGGAGCCCCCTCAAGGATGACTGTGAAGTGGATGCCATTGGGGATCAGTCGTTGGATCTGCAGCTGGAGGACAAGAATCCCTGGAAGCTAGAGGAGGAGTTTCACCGGGGAGTTCCCGCGGACAAGGCGAGGGCCATTATCTGCCGTGAATCCTTCCAGCAGGCGGGGGGCCTGGGCTCCGTGTGGTTCCTATGCGACGCCAATGATTTGGGTAGAACGCAGCTGCTCCAGTACGAATTCGATAAATCCCACTTCTCTCGGGGAATCCTCAGCTACCAGGGCGTTCTGCCAGCCAACACGGTCACCTCCCAGTCCCTGGTGCGGCAACATTCCCCTGGTGGAGGCTCTCCAGCTGAAACCATCATCGAAAACAGCTACATGGTAAATTCCAACATGATGTTGCGCTGTTCCTGGTCCACCAATGCCCCGCTGCCGCTCTTGATCAACCTGCATGACTGTGAGGTGACTCTGAATAACACATTCCGCGTTAGTGACTGCAGTCCGCTGACGCAGGACTTTATGAATCAGCTGCGCATCCTGGTCTACATACGCGAGGATATCGTTAACTACCACAAGGATGTGAAGCAGGGCATTGTCAGGGATCCCACGTACCGTTGTGGCATCGGCATCGATATGGACGAGTTGCGGGAGGCGATCAACAAGACCATGACGGATGTGTCGGGCTTCACGGATAGGCCCAGCAATGGTCATGGGGAATCCGACATTGAGGGTGTGGTGCATCGGGCCAAAGTCCGTAGGATCAGTGACCTCACCGACAAGCTCTGGGAGCTGCTCAAGTGTAAGATATATATATTTAATATTTCGAATCTCTTCACCGCTTTCTTAATTTATTAAGGAATTCGAGTATCGACTGATGGTTAACCGTTGTTTTTCAGGTTGCGACTCCTATAAGGATCTCAAAATGGCCTTCAATATGCTCTTTCAGTGTGCCGCTCGTTGTAATATTGTGGTAAGTTCACTAATATTCTAATTTTCTAATATGTACTTAATGGAATCTAACCTTTAGAACACGCCCACCAATAAGAATCGCCTGGCAGAGATCATTAAGGAGCTAGCCAATCGCCGATTAGCCATGCCTTGTCTCAGTGGCGCCGAGCCATTGGAACTCCTGCTGGAGATTGGCCTAGAGAAGGTATATAAAGACTATGAGTTCATATACACCGAGAGCAAGATGTGCAGCACCAATATGCTGAAGCACACAAGCGAGGTGGCGGCGAATGATGATGATGTCTCACCGCAGAATCTGCCGCAGCTGCGAAAATCCTTGCACAACGCGGTTAGGGGAGATCCCACGCCTGGAGCGGGAATGCGAAAGACGCTGCTGCACCACAACGGCGCCGTCAAGTCGGGGAATGCGAAATATGCCAGCAAAGATGACGATGAGGCGGGATTCAAGAACAGCCATTTTGATGAGCAAGAGAGCATGGAGCGGGTCTCCAAACTGTTTCAAATCCACAGCACTTTGGAGCATCTGTTGATGATTCAAGTGCACCTCAATTTGCCAAATGGTAAGTGAGAAAATTATTTCAATTTATAATTTGCATTTGATAGTTAGTTTATAAACATTTTCTCTGCATTAAATAAACTGAAATATAAATATATATATTTTCCTTCGGCAGCTTATAGCGATATCTGCTCCAAGTTGCTAAATAAATCCCCTCGCCTGCTGGAAGCCATCGATGACAAACTGAGTGATGTGATGGACATCAACCTCTCTGCCCACTGTGTCCGCTCTCATTTGGATGGCAAGGAGCCCTACTCACGTCATATAACGATGCGATCGTACAATACATTCCGCGAAATGAAGACCACTTTTTATTTTAACTCAGAGAACATCTGTCCGCCAAATTTGGCCGAGTGCCAAAGCGATGGTGAGCATAATAATAATAATAATAATAGTAATACGATTAAAATTCTTCTATATCTATATTCTATAATAATCTATAATTCTAGACAAGAAATGGACCAAGGAGCGAACCTATCATTCCTGGTTATATCGCAAGATTCGTACACTTCAGTGAGGCGAGTTGTTTCTTTAACTATATATATATTTATTTGCTCTCTTTGTTCTACGAAATCAATTGAATTGTTTTTCAGAGTTTCCAGAAACTCATAAAAAGCGGATGTCGCATGGATTTTAAATTAGTGTTTTTAATTATTTCTTAGATATTAAATTATAAACTTATTTATGGAGCTTGATAAACACTATTTATCCGACAAAGTGTATAGTTTTTTACTTCCCGAACTAAATTCAATTTAAAGGCTCATAGGCACACTCGTGGGATTATTTAATTATTAAACTATATATAACCCTTTTCAACGTTTCCATGCAATTGTTTGAGCTTGTTTTACATGGCGCTTTTCGCGCTATTTCCAAAAAACCCAGCAGCGCACAGCGAAATCATGTTAAACGAATTCGTACAAGTTTTAAGCCGACCCAGAGGCTGTTACCGTTGCATTGGGGGGAAATCTTGACAAAAACGCGGCCGGAATCCGCTTCCGCCCTGCTCGCACTTTTATTGCCGTGTTCTTGCTGACCATATTCTAAACAAAGGCCAGATCCGCGAGCATTTTGGCCAATAGCAAGCTCAGTAATTCTGCGAAATGAGGCGAGAGAGTCGCCGAGCGAGCAAGCGAGTGTGTTTTTGCCCATTGGATTTTGGGGAAAGAAGGGGTGAAGGCGTCTCGGCGCCGTCGACTATTCACGATATGTTACAATCCAATTAGCCGGGTGCGCCACTTGGCCAAGACGAGCGATACTGGGCCTGGGCCCGTTGCCGATTGATTTGCATTTTGTCAGACGTGCGTGGAACGCGCTGCGGTTCGGACGTGTTTTTTCGTGCTAGCCCTGCTCCTCTGACGAACTGTCGTTGCTCAATACAAGGAGCCAACAGGATTATTACGCGAGTGTCCTGCGCAGGAAGGCAGCCATTAGAAGCTGCAAAAATTAACTTGATTTGTGGACAGTGGACAGTGTGTGCGGCAGTCAAACTCAATTAAGTCCGTTCTAAATGCCAATTATCGCGAGTGCCTAATCTAATTAACCACAAAATGGTGTGTATGAATTAGTCAACGAAATGGTCCAACATCCTGCGTAATAAAATCAAGTTCTGTGCAATTAAAAGGACACTCGATAGGGTGTGCGAGTAGCCCTTGAAGTGCTCAGCTCTTGCGGCTTAGGGAAGCCCTAGAGAAGACTGAATGGACTTAAGTCCTGTGAAACGAGAGATACCCCTTTGGTCTGAAAACATCCCTGAACTTTTACCAACGATAATTAAGTTCCTGTCCTCTTGTCTCCAAAGGAAGTGTCGAGGGTTTTTGCCACTCAGTTCCCAGAAGAGAAGTCAGAACATATAAACTTGTTTAAGGCTAGAAAAGCCAAGTTTTCAGTACTTGGCTTGGTGTCCTTCAACGGTTTATAATTTTCATTGGAAGCTTGTTAGTGCTTCTATATGTTATATACAGATTTATTTTTACTAAGACTTAACGTATATTGATTAATTAAAAAATTCTGGAATTTCGTTGAATAAAATATTTATCAAGTATTCCAAAGTTAAGAAGTTCCTCTTAATAATTTTCTTTAATAAATTCACGTAATCAAATGTAATAAATAAAATTAATTAATAAGAATAATTTACCAAAAGACAAAATTTCTACTGGGATTCGTTTTTTATATCTGAGACGGTATTTGGTTCAAGCCTGCTATAATTATTAAAAATATATTAGTCGTCTCCGGCTCAGTCAGCTTTCCTTTCTTATTATTAGGGCCTCGAATTCTTCTTTAAGTTTGGCTATGCCTTCCTGACAATAACCCTCATGATCATGATCTGGATGTCGTTGGCCCGCGCCTCGATGTTCGACCGTGAAATGGAGGAGACGCATTACCCGCCCTGCACGTACAACGTGATGTGCACCTGTTCCAAATCCTCAACGGATCTGGGGATAGTGCACTGCAAGAACGTTCCGTTTCCCGCACTGCCGCGGATGGTAAACCAGTCGAAGGTGAGCGAGTATTGCTTTTAAAAATATTATATTACATTTTCAATTGATTTAAAAATAATTTAGATTTTTTATTATTTACATATTGAAGCATTTGTATAATTATTTATATTTATAATAGTAAATAGTTAGTCTTAATGTATTCAATTGGGTTCAGGTTTTCATGCTGCACATGGAGAACACGGGTCTGCGCGAGATTGAGCCGTACTTCCTGCAGTCCACGGGTTTGTACCGTCTGCAGATCTCTGGCAATCACCTTACCGAGATACCGGAAGACGCCTTTATCGGGCTAGAGCGGTCGCTGTGGGAGCTGATCCTGCCGCAGAATGACCTGGTGGAGATGCCCTCAAAGTCATGGCGGCACTTGAAGAAGCTGCGTCACCTGGACCTGGGCTACAATCACATAACGCACATCCACCACGAGTCGTTCCGCGGACTGGAGGACTCGCTGCAGACGTTGATCCTGCGCGAGAACTGCATCTCGCAGCTGCAGCCGCACAGCTTTTCCGGCCTGCTCATCCTAGAAACCCTGGATCTGAGTGGCAACAACCTCTTTGAGATCGATCCGAATGTGTTTGTGGATGGCATGCCACGATTGACTCGCCTCCTGCTCACGGACAACATCCTCTCGGAGATCCCCTACGACGCTTTGGGGCCACTGAAGAGCCTGCGCACCCTGGACATCTCCCACAATGTGATCTGGTCGCTGAGTGGCAACGAGACCTATGACATCAAGGCCAGCACCAAGCTGAACCTGGACAATCTGCACATGGAGTACAACCACATCGAGGTGCTGCCGCCCAACTCGTTCAAGTACTTTGACACCGTGAACCGGACTTTCTTTGATGGCAATCCCATTCACACATTGAGGGTATGTAGTATTACTCAATTATAAAACTACGTTCTTGTTTCTAACTGCTTAAATAACTTATTTTCTAAGTATATATACTCAGAGACTAATATATATTTTCTTCTTTTTATACTCCCTTTATTTCGCAGGAAGATGCCTTTAAGCCCGCTCGGATTAGGGAGATCTATATGCGATACTGCGGCCTGACCAATATCTCCATTCAGGCCTTTGACAGCCTGGTGAACAGCCTGCAGATCCTCGACCTGTCTGGAAACAATCTCACCAAGCTGCACCACAAGCTCTTCAACAATTTCGACGTCTTGAGGTGGGCGAAAACACCTCTACACTTTGTTGCTACCCCTGTTCCGGTTGCGCACTGTCTGCCTAATCGGATTGTCTAGGGGCTTCTCTCCGTTCCCTCCGTTTTGTATGTGGGCTAAGTGTGTGACCCGATTTTAGAGAATCCGCGGAGGTGGGAAAAGCCGCGCAACCAGGCAATTGTGCAAAAATACAGACGACACTGAAGGAAAAGCTTAGATAATGTCACACGTAAAAATTTAAAAACTATAAGTCAATTCAAGCTTGCAAATGCTCTTTGGTTTGTTATGTGGAGAGCAAGGGTTCCAAGGAAAATATTCCTATTTAAAATCCATTCTCCTCTCTCCATTACAGGGTCATCAGCATGCGGGACAACAAGATCAAGATCCAGAAGCCCACCGAAACCTTCAATGCCATGCACTACACCCTCCTGAAACTGGATCTCAGCGGGGACCGGAATGATCCCACCAATCTGCAGACCCTGCGCAAGTAAGTGACCCCACAGCACAGAGAACATCCTGCTCCCCACACGCACCCCTTACCCCGTTACCATTCTTGTATTTATTTACAAAAAGTATGACCAGAATGCGGAACATGCGCTCGCTGTCGATCTCGCGGATGGGCTCCTCCTCCCTGGGCCCAGAGGACTTCAAGGACTTTGGCGTAGAGCTGGAGGACCTACAGATCACCAGGGCCAGTCTCTCGGGGATTCAGTCGCACGCGTTCAAGCATGTGAGAGGCCTGAAGCGATTGGACTTTAGCGAGAATGGAATATCCAGCATTGAGAATGATGCCTTCCATGAGGTAAATGCGTTTTTCGAGTAATTTTTAGATCAATTTTGTTATTTATTTATTACATTGTCTGCTCCTTAGATTGGCCACTCACTGATTTCCCTGAAGATGTCTCATGGCTACTCGGGCAGCGCCCTGCCGGCGGAAGCTCTCAGGCACCTGACGTCGCTGCAAGAACTGGACTTTAGCAACAACCATATCAGCAGCATGAGTGACACCAGCTTCCATTTCCTGAAAAATCTGCGATTGCTGGAGCTCCACGACAACCGGATCGAGCAGGTGTCGAAGGGAACCTTCCAGGGAGACATACACTCCAAGCTGGAGGAGATCTCGCTGCGCTTCAACCACCTGACCTCGATTTCGACGTATACGTTCTTCGATCTGGAAGCTCTGAGAAAGCTCCAGTTGGATGACAATAAGATTGACAAGATCGAGCGAAGGGCCTTCATGAACCTGGATGAACTGGAGTATCTGAGCTTGAGGGGCAACAAAATCAACAATTTGGCGGAGGAGTCCTTCCAGAACTTGCCGAACATGGAGATTTTGGACATGGCATTCAATCAGTTGCCCAACTTTAATTTCGATTACTTTGATCAAGTGGGAACGCTGTCCAATTTAAATGTTAACGTGAGCCACAATCAAATCAGGCAATTGATGTCCAATTCTTCGTGGAGTGGGCGAAATGAACATGGTAATGGCTTCATTTCAGTTTTGTATTATATTTATAATTATAATATATATATTTTTATATTTTCAGGCGGCATGTACCACTCGAACATCAAGATTTTGGATCTTTCCCACAATAACATATCCATTATTTATCCTGGCTACTTCCGTCCGGCAGAGAATTCACTGACCCACCTGCATTTGGGTTATAATTCGCTAATGGTGGGTATCATCCTGATCTCTAGATGAATTTAATTTAATATTTTGTATTTATATATTTTTTAAACCTCATATCCTTCCAGAACACCACTCGCGATGTCTTTGGCAATATGATCAACTTGCAGTGGCTTGATCTCAGCTACAACTGGATCCATGAGCTGGACTTTGATGCATTCAAGAACACCAAGCAGCTGCAGTTGGTTTACTTTGGCCACAACTATCTCAGCGATATACCGCAGGACATCTTCAAGCCTGTCCAGGGTCTTCGAATCGTTGACTTCTCCCACAATCATCTGCGTGGGCTGCCCGACAATCTCTTCTACAATGGAGGAATGGAAAAGTGAGTTTCGGATCTCTAGACTTGTCTCTTAAGAAATTACGACTATTATTTCTTATTATTTTAGACTGGATGTGTCGCACAACATGCTCTTGAAGATCCCCTCCTCGTCGCTGTCTAGCTTGGCTGCCCTGACGCTATGCGAGCTGCATTTGTCCAATAACTTCATCTCTACTATTCACAGCATGGATCTGTCCAATAAGTTTAGAGTGAGTTAAGATATTAGTATGAAAATTTATATTAATTAATTAATTTCCCTGTATTTTGTAGTCACTTCGCTACTTGGACATCTCCTATAACTACTTGTTGCGCATCGATGACGCCGTCTTTGCCACCATGCCCAAGCTGGCTGTGTTGGATCTCTCCCACAATCGGGATCTTAAGGTGATGGATAAGTCGTTTATGGGTCTAGAGAACTCGCTGATCAAGCTGGGCCTGGAGAATGTATCCTTAAGCACTGTGCCCGAGATTCGCCTCAAGTTTCTGCGCGAGTTCCGTTTGGGCTACAACGAACTGCCCTCGATTCCTCAGGAGTTGGCTCACAATATGACCAACCTGCGCATGCTGGACCTCTCCAACAATGACCTGACCAATGTGCCGCTGATGACCCAATCCCTGCCACATTTGAGGTGGGTTTTTTCATATTTTATATGTATTGCTCTTGTTATAAGTTGATTAATTTCTTTGTTAGACGTCTAATGCTGTCCGGCAACCCCATCACCTCGCTGAATAACAACAGCTTCGATGGCGTAAACGAGGATCTCGAGATGCTGGACATATCGAATTTCCGGCTCCACTACTTCGAGTACGGTTGCCTGGATTCGTTGCCCCATCTGCGATCTCTGAAACTCACTGCTTACTCTCACCTGGAGCACTTTAACATTCCACATTTGCTGCGACATCACTATAATATCCGCCAGCTATGGATCAAAGCTCCGCAGCCCTTCACGAGGATCGTCAAGAAGGGTTCTGGACCCACCCAAGAGATGCAGACCCTCCAGCTGGGCAATCCCACCGATCTTCAGCGCGAAATGGAGGGTCACCTGCCCTCCAAGCTGACCAACATCACCTTCAGTGGTCCGCAGTTTAGTAATTTGCACGAACGTATCCTAAGGGTGGGTCAGCTAGATAGAACTAAAATCTATATTTTCTTTACTAATTACTTTTTTCCAGGGCATGCGTTCTCCATATCTCTACATGCAATTGTTCAACACCTCGCTACAAGCTCTCCCACCGAATTTCTTCAAGTATATGGGACGTGTTCGGAACATTTCGTTGGATATTCGTTACAATAATCGCAACCTCAAGAAGATTCCCAACCCGAATACGGGTGCTGTGCCCTATCTGCCCAACAGTGTGTTCCTCACCGACCTGAAGATGTCCCACACGGATCTCAACTGCGATTGTGACTTGGGGTAAGATAAATTCTTTATTTTAGATGTATAAGTACATCTCGCATTATAAATAATATAAAATATTATTGATCCATTATCCCTTTCCAGTTGGGTCGAGTTCTGGCAGCGGAAGAGGCGCCAGTATATATGCTCCTCGCAGACCTGGACCGACACCGTCTTCCGCACTTTTATGAACTCACCGTGCCAGGTGTACGGACGGCATAACTGCGATGATCATGACGACGACCTAAGAGAGACACGCTGCGAAAACAAAGGAGGCCAACAGCTCATGGAGGCAAGCTATTACAATATAGAATATATTTTAAAGTAAATTTATTATATATATCCGTTACAGGCACTCAAATTCGATTTGGAGTGCGGCTGGGATAATGCCAATTGCCGGGAGGCCGCCTTTGTGGTGGTAATGGTGTGCGTGGCCATGGTCTTCTGGATGTGACTTTTGCACTTTGCATATAAGACGTCCACCGACTTTTATAATATTCTAGAGCAGGTCTACGGCAGGCAGGTCGTGTAAGTCCTGCCGTCGACATCTAGAGTTTGAGCTTGATGATGAGACTTTGGCCACTTTTTACTCCTTTCACAGTTAGATGTTTCTCTTCCTTGTTGTATACCTTCTTTTACCAATCCGCTGTGTAGCGTAAATCTTTAGAGTCCTTGGTAACGCCTTATATGTAGAGTATCCTCACCAACACACACAACACACTACTCTCCACACTCTTCAGCACACTCACCTCACCTTTCTATCTGACATGTATGTATATTTTTGTAGGCCTCTATTTAAACCATATGTAATCTCCAGCTATCTTATAACCTCACGTCTGACTTAGCCCACGAATATTTTCTGTACTTCTTTTATAAGTTAGGTCACTGCTTAAACGCTGCTTAAACAATTCCAAAATGAAAGTCTGTAAAATGTTTCATAAACATATAATAAATATTTACGGTAGGTTAAGTTCGCCTCTGCCATCTCTCGCTCTCTTTCCTTATTGGGCCGGGGCATTATGATTTTTATGGGTCTGGGCCGGCAGAAAAGCACTTGCTACAAACAAGTTATGTTCACAATTGCCGGACCGTCGGCCGACCAGGCTGGCCGGCCAGTAACAAACAATTAAAAACTTTTCGCTTAAAGTTTCCTCCTCTTCGTTCGGCTTTTCCGTGCAATAAATTATTGTGTGTAAAGCGGATAGCGTTTTTCCCCTCTTACTTTTATTTCGATCCTTTTTGATGGCCTCCTTGCAGAGGGTATTTAAATTCAGGGGGAATTTGGGAGCACACACAAAGGGAAGTACTTAATAGTGTTCAATATGCAATCAATGCCGGCCATCTGCCAGCCAGCAGAAAAATAAAGTTTGAGGAAATATTGGAGGATAATGGATCTGGTTTAAAGAGAGTAAAATGAGCTTATTTATAGAAGAATTAGTCAACTATTTAATTAAATAAAACTCAAGCAGAATCATTTAAATAGAAAGCAAAAAGGAATAATAAAAATGTTTATGAAGTTATACTGCATTTTGCTTACAATTAATTTATGCACATTCTTTTTGGTAGCAATATCTGTGAGCTTTTTAAATCTTTAGGTTCTTTAGTTTATCCCTAAAATATATATTCATCTTGAAAATAAATTGAATATATGAATATTATTAATATAACTATGAACAGTTCAAGAATAATCAAATAGTTCATGAAAAACTATTTTTGCTTAATATATTTTCTATACCAAATATGGATAGTTCCAAAGTTAGGGTATTCAAGTTCCAAGACTTTTGTTTTCTTCCGATTTGCACATATATTTTTTGGCAGTTTTATTGAGCTAAAGTACTTTGTGATATATGGACAGGCTGCGGGGCGTGGGCGGGGCGGCCCACTAAAGTTCAAATGGGGCAGCAACAATCTCATCAACTTCCCGCTTATGCACTTTTCCGATTCCGGTGGCGGGTGTGGGTGCCTCGCAGCGGCCGCAGTAGTGGAGCTGTTTAGGGGAAGAAGCGGAAAATCGGAAAATCAGAAAATCAGAAGGCCGGAAAAGCGGTTGGGGTAAGTGGAAAGTGTCTAGAGCTCTTTTTGGCAGACTTTTTACCTGTTGGCCAATTAAATTTTCAAAACGTGGCCGCACAAAAGTCCAGGCGCCCATATTCCGATGCTCTTCCTGGCTCCAAACAAAAGCTGCACAGAAAAAAAAGTATGGAGATATGAAGAGATAAATATATATGTATAATATTATATTATATTATTAAACATAAAATAACTGCAATGGCTTAATACTTTTTGTAACGAATTTAAGTTATAGTTTTAACTCTGAGATAAAATTATTTCCCGTGTAAAGGGAAAACATTGCTGGCCAACTTTGTGGGCAAAGTTTACGACATGGACTCACATTGCACGTTGCCGTACTGGGCCAACTGGGCCTTCAGCTCCTGGAGGGGGAAGGGGCAGAGGGACTCCAGGCGCAGGATGGCCGTATCATAGGCCTGCCGCTTCTCGCGCTCCTCCGCCAGATTGTAGTAGTGCTTGCCGCTGCACAGGATGACCTTTTTCACCTGCTCCGCCTTCACGGTGGTGTCGCCTAACGCAGGAGATGTGGAAAGGTGGGAGTCAGTTTATAAAGAATACAAAATATATTGCAAGTATTTAAGAGTCACGTAGCTTAAGCTGAAACATTTAATGGTTTGAGATTTAAAGGAAGATTAAAAGGAAGAAATACTTTCTTAATTCACATAACTTATCATTTCCTTTTCATTTTCTCAAAATTTAATTAATTCCGACTTCTGACAAGTGTAAAAGTTACTGACACGTGTCAGACTGACTGACGTGAACAAAAGTGGGTAGTTATTTTACTAATTTTGTTCTAACAATATTAGGAATAAAACCAAAATATATTTGAATTATGATAACTTAGGAAAAGCGTTTATAATATTTGATAGACAGGAACTGCCTTTAAAAATATATATATAGAAAATGAAATACTGAGAATATTATTTTCCCAACTCGTTTTCACTTAGCGGAGATTCCTATATAAGGTAAACAAGAAATTAAATATGGGTAATAGGTTCACCCTTATCTTGAATAGAACTTCTATACTATAGAGAGAATACTATTATTGCTTCTAAATTCTGTATTCATTTCCTGTTTCCTTCCTTACTCACCCAAAACATTGCGGAAGAGCGTGCCCGGCTGAAAGTCTTCGTGTGTGGACGTGGCAGCCGGTAGACGGAGCAGCGTCTTTGGGGCCACCACTACCAGTGGCTTCCGGAAGTTCCTCGCCAGCTGCCGGCGCAGGACATGGTAGTACTGGGCGGGCGTTGTGGGGTTAACGATGTGAACGTTGACGGAGTCGCCATCCGCCGCGGTCTCCTTGGAGTCGCACAGTTGCAGGAAGCGCTCGATGCGACAGGAACTGTGCTCCGAGGCGGCACCGTCGTATCCATGGGGTAGCAGCATCACCAGGGCATTCGACTCCATCCACTTGGCTAAGAAAAATAATCTTAATTAGAGGGAGAATGAAGGAATGTAACTAAATGTATGTATCAAGTAAACAGAAATCTCTTAATTACAATAATAATTAAGAAGTATCTGTGTGTATTCCAAGGATTTTTAGCACGAACTTTACTAGCTCGTATCTACTGGACTTCTTTGATTACTCTTTGACTGATTTAAATTAAATAATTAACCATTTATTTACTCACTCTCTCCCGACACAATAAACGTATCGATGATGATTTGCGCTCCGTTGGCAAAGTCGCCGAACTGCGCCTCCCAGATGATCAGGTTATTGGGATTATCAATGGCCATGCCATACTCGAAGCCCAACACCGCCTCCTCGGACAGAATGCTGTGGGCCAGTTCCAGTTTGCCGCCATGTCCACCTTCCATGCTGTTCAGTGGCACAAACATCTCGTTGGTCTGCTGATCCACCAGCATGGCGTGGCGGTGGGAGAAGGTTCCCCTGCCCACATCCTCGCCACTGATGCGGACGTAGTGTCCCTGGTACATCAGACTGCCGATGGCCAAGGCCTCGGCCGTGGCCCAATCGATCTTGGCGCCATTCTCCAGCTTCTTCAAGCGAGCAGTGACATGGGTTTTCAACAGGTGAGGGTGGATATTCTGCATAAAGTGGAGGTTGATTTAGGTTTTAATATAAAAAGGAAGTATCTTGATAACTTACGAAATCCTGCGGGAAGGCCACACTCTGCTGCCCAATGTAGTGCAGCAAGGAGTAGTCCAGACCTGTGTCCCAGTAGGTCAGCTCCTTAGACGGGGCTAACTGGAGATCTTTCCACTGCTTCTCGAAATACGAAGGCGGCGGCTGATAGGTGGGAGCCAGGGCCAACTCTTCGCCCAGATACTTCATATAGCTATCCCTCATGTCCTTGGCCTGGGACTCAGAGAGAACCTGCTCCTTGGCCAGCTGCTGGGCATACAAGTCCGGAACCGATTCCCTCTGATGGACGATCTTGTAGACCAGGGGATTCGTGAAGGTGGGATCGTCCAGCTCGTTGTGGCCCCAGCGCCGGAAGCAGTTGAGATCAATGAATATGTCCTTGCGGAACTCCCTCTGATACCGGAAGGCCAGGTTTGTGATGCGGGCCACGGCCTCGGGATCATCGCCATTCACATGGAACACCGGCGCTTGGATAGACTTGGCCAGATCTGAGGTGTAGGCCGTGGAACGTCCCCGATCGCCGGGAGTGGTGAATCCCACCTGATTGTTGACAATCAAGTGAAGGCTGCCGCCCACCTCGAAGTGCGGCACATAGGCCATGTTCAGGCACTCCTGGTTAATTCCCTGCCCGGCAAAGGCCGCATCTCCGTGCAGGATTACGTTGAGCACATGTTGGCCAAAGGGCTGACTGTCGCTCTCACCGAAGGCACCATCACCCCGCGTTTGCTGCTTGGAACGCGTTTTGCCCATGGCCACGGGATTGGCAGCCTGCGCAGTTGAAGAGGGGAGTCGGAGTGAGGACAAAGGATCCGGAAGATAAAATCGGGAATCAAATTTCAAAGTTTGGCGTGTGCCGGCTTACCTCCAGATGCGAGGGATTGCGCACCATGCTGAAGTTCAGGCTCTTGCCCAGCACCTGCAGCTGCTCGGAAACATCTGTGTGTGATTCGGTTTAGGCTTGATTAAATTAAGCATACGCCCTGTGTGCTTAGGCTAGCAAACCTACTTTCAGTCTTCATTCATTGCCACCCACAAGGAATGTGCACGGAGGATGTGATGGACTAAGTAATACCCTTGGCTTATATATTTTCAAGGCAGTTTATATAAGGTATATTATTCATGCTACTACTTTTATCCCGAGGATAAACCATCTTTTTCCCACAAATAATGTTATAACAACTGACTCTAACTAGGAAATATGTTCAGGACATGTAACAAAGGACACACGGTAATGATCCCTTTCTATTTTTTGCATTTATGCAGTTGTATAGAAGGCACCCTTGTGAAGTATACCCTGTAAGCTGACATAAAAAACCCACGAAATTTGCCGGAAAAGTTTCACTTACGGAAATGACTTATGACGTCGGACATGGCCTCGATGTCTTCGGGAAACTCGGATGCGCCGCTGAGCTTGCGGAAAACTTTCGCCGGCCGCATGTTGAGCAGGGCCGCCTGCAGCGGGGTGCGTCCTCGATGGGGCATCGCCAGGACCACGTGCTCGATGTTCGCTGTCATTCCGTTGGACGATTTTTGTCGTTGTCGTTGTCGTTGTCGTCGTTATTCCCATGGACGTTTCCGTTGGTTTCGTTGTTTTTACGGGGGTTGCATGCGAGAGAGAAAAGTTTTGGGGCAAAGCAGATTAGGGTTAAGTAAGCGTGCCGTGATATGTGAGAGCTCGTGAAGGGGACAGCTACTCAGGTGTGGCCACGTGACACGATGCCTGGGTCGCGGTGATACCCGAGGCGGAAGTCCAACCAAGGCCTGCCATCTCTGTCACGTAATCAGGAGATAAGGTTTGGCGGCCTGAAATGGGTTCGCCATTTTGCGTAGCGCTAATCGTGTTTCAGGAGCAACAAACACGAACGGATTGGGATAAATCATCCCGAATTAACACTGGGAAAAATAACTTAACTTCAAATAAAGGTTTGTGCAGAAATTGCTCTGAACTAATTAAACAAATGTTCATCTAATTTAGATATATATTGAAATGGAAAGAAATGTATTCAATAAAGTTCTAGAAAGATTTGAGATTTGAAATATATGGTTGCATACTTTTGGATGCCTTTCTAAATGCCTTCATACTAGAGTAACACTGGGAAAAATAACTTAACTTAACTTCAAATAAAGGTTTGTGCAGAAACTGCTGTGAACTAATTAAGCAAATGTTCATTTAATTTAGATATATATTGAAAAGGAAAGAAATGTATTCAATAATGTTATAATTAGCTTTAAAATATGTTATTGCCTACTTTTGGATGCCTTCTTAAATGCTTTCAAATCACCAGAGACTTTGCGTTTAACTGTGATTACTTTAAATTTATTTTACTTCACCCTGAAGCTATCTAAGCACCTAAAGAGACCTCGGAAATTGCCAAATTTGAATGCGACTGTGGGAAATGGGAAAGAAATATTTTCCAGTCCTCACCTTGGACGCTGTCTCGTAGCAGCTGCCAGAAGAAGGCCAGCATGGACTCGGCGCCCTCGCCGCCATACCGCTTGACAGTGGGAAACTTGAGGGCCATGAAATTGTCCCAGGTCTGCGACTTAATTAACAGCTCGGCGATTTCGCAGCGCTCGCCATTCAGCAGCTGCTGCTGGTCCAGCGTCTCAAAGTTCCTCGCCAGCCACTCGCGCTCCTCGATGTCCTGCGAAAATAAGGCAGCGGGATCAGCGTGGTATCTTTATGAGAGCAGGGGACACTCGACAAAAATGGTTACTCAAACGAGAAAAGTTATTCACAACTTAAGAACGTCATAAAAGTGATATAATATAACTTAATAATTTGGTTTTAAAAATACTTAAACAAAGAATATATTCTTGATCTCCTCTGAATTTTAACAGACTTTTCCGAGTGTCCTGTGACCGGGCGCTTACCTCGACATAGGAGAACTCGGCGCTGGCTGAGCGGCCGCAGTAAATGTCCTTGAGCAGCTGCTCCAGCTGGGCGACGTCCTGGGCCACCTGCGGACCACTTAAGAGGCCAGCGGTGCGCACCGAGTCCTGTGTCTGCAGTCCATAAAATGCGGGACTTAATTCCTGCAGCTCCTCCTGGCTGCCCGGCAAAACACGCCCCCGAAAATTCACAGGACAAATACACGCAGCCAAGAGGACATTACAAAAAGGAGCAAGAAGTGGGAATAAAATATGACATTTGCCGGGATGATTTCTAAGGAGTCCAGGCCTGGCCCCATGACTCCACCTACCTCGGCCTGATGCTGATGGGATTTACGGCCGCCAATTTGTGTCCGTGCTGGCGAAAGGCCTCCACGAAGCGATAGACGTTGCCCTGCGAGTTCCTCGACACCCGCACATCCTCGGCCACTGGAAGAACACATGCGTAAACAATATAAATTTCGACTCACGTTATAAATTATTTAAAAAGGATTCACGTGCAACTCCCATTGCCACGGCCACCTCCACATCGTGCGGCCTTTTGAATTTATTGGCCTTTTACTTTTATGATATTTATTCTTTGCTTTTTACGCTCCGCTTCATTTTGATGGACTAGCTGCGAGGTATGTGAACTTTCGAATGCTATTTGTCCTGCAAATATTTCGCATTCGATATGAAATAAAAATATGATGGAAAATGCCAAAGCCGGTAATCAATAGTTATCCACGGGTAAATGTACATTTTTGCTTAAATTCCTTATTAATTATGAGTGGCAAAACTGATAATATGATACCTGATGCCTTATATCGAATTATCCTTTCCTTTTTATATAATTTAATATTGAACCATGTGACTTTTTCATATTAAAAATGTCTCTACATTACATCATAAATATAAACTAGTTTACACTTCAGTTTTAGCAAGTTGTTTCTGTTCCAGTTTCTCAACAAAATGCATTTGAAATGTTAAATAAATAGAAAATATTTTAGTTAATATACATAAACCCTCCCAAATGTCTCTATATCACATAATAAATATAAACTAGTTTACACTTCAGTTTTAGCAAGTTGTTTCTGTTTCAGTTTCTCAACAAAATGCATTTGAAATGTTAAATAAATAGAAAATATTTTAGTTAATATACATAAACCCTCCCAAATGTCTCTATATCACATAATAAATATAAACTAGTTTACACTTCAGTTTTAGCAAGTTGTTTCTGTTCTAGTTACTCTACAAAATGCATTTGAAATGTCAAATAAATATTTTAGTAAAATATACATAAACCCTCCCAAACAACCAAAAAGAGTAATCAATGTTTGCTTTTAAACAAACAAACCCGCACGAGAAATGGCGATGGTTGTTTTTATTGGCTTTATTTCGACCATTTCATTCTCTGGTTGAGCCATTGACAACTCGTTTGCTGCTTAGGTGTTTACGTGCTAAAGTGTTATCCTGCTTAGAGGATTTATATGCGATGACGCATATCACTCGATTACCGAAAGCCCCCCGGAAAATCCGTGGGACAGGACACGGGTCACAGGATCGCCGGCGGCTGACAGTTGGCATTAGCATTTGCCAGTTGCCAGTTGCCAGGCTTGGACCCGCATTAAAATCGAGTTTCCTCAAAAATTTATGCAATTTTCGACAACATTTCGGTGATAAATCAATTTAATGTTAAAGTGTAGGGGCGCCCTGGACAGGAATGATGAATTGTATTTGCGGCGGCAACATTTCAACTTGGGCGTGTAAATATTATTGGAGCACAGCGGCGCGTCCCTTGGCAAAGGATAATGGTTATCCTCGCAGAGATGCAGGCAAAGGACGAAGGCCAAACAAGCCAGTGAGCAGAGCAGAGCCTCCCTTCGTACTCTCTCCCAGGGGGCTATCAAGTGAATTTAATCAGACTACATTCTGGAAAATGTATATTAAATGGCAACATATTGCACTAAATTTCTTTACTTTAAATAATATGTTTCACAGTACTAGGTTTAAATGTAGTTTATATTTATTTTTTATATTTTTTAAGAACGTTTAAAGACTTTATAATATAATGGCTAACTAGCTATAATTATATTCTGTTGCTTGGAAATGTATTTGTATAATTTAGAACGTTTTCATATTTAGGTTAAGTTAATAATTCATTTAAGTATTTTCCTTCTAATTCTCTGTAAGCTTTAATCGACTCAGTTCTCAGTGGAGTGCCTCTCCTGTTGCTGATGTCATATTGTGGCCTGTCCAGGAGCAAAGCCCCAAGCCTTTGAGGGCTCCTCTCTGCCAGTTGAGGCTCCTGGCTGACTACCGACTGGTGTCCACTGACTGCCTTCAATGGACTGCTGGCCACGGTGTCGATAAGCCCCTCAATTGTGTTCGCAATTGTGTTGAGGATGCAGGACGAGCACAAAGGAGTCTTCGCTTTTCGGGGCCATTGTTTGCCGGACTATGATATTTTGTCAAGCTTTCGGCAGGCTGGCTCCCCGTTGTGAGCTTTCGGGTTGTATATCTTGGTTTGTCCTCGCTTAATTAGTGCAGTTTCCTAAGCAGACCTGGGGGGTCTCACAATCTCCTTGTTCTCTTCTAAATATAACCTCAAGGCACACACCTACCCGCACCGTATATTTCCAGTTTATCAGATTTCGGTGGGGAAACATGTAATAAGCCAAAAACCGAAGATTAGCACAGCCAGGTAACAGGAAAGAAGGCAACATTAAGACCATAAAAAATATTCCACTAGCCAGCAGAAGTTGTATTTCTTCGACAGCTACTAAGATTTGGACATAAACAATGAGCTGGTACTATTATATTAATGCGATTGGAAGACACACACTATCCGCTGATTGCTTGCTTTTAAATAATTAGGATTGTATTAATTTTGTATGTATTTTGTATGTAATGTATTTTTGGGACTTTAAATCGTTATTTTTATATCCTAATTTTTTGGAAAAAAATATTCATAACTAAGCCAAAACAGCCTTAATTTCAGTTCGGAAAGCATTTCCTTGTTAGTTTTTATTTGGTTATTTAATCTACATATCGACTTAAGAAATTTAAGAAAATAAAATTTTGGTCAATTTTTTACAATTTTAATGATGTAACCCCTTATAAAATTTTGAAAAATTGGCAAAAATTTTATTTTGCATTTTTTTATATATTTTATTGTTAATTGATTGGAATTTTAACGGCGAATCGGAAAGTATACGTCATTTCGCTGACATTCCATTTTTAGCCAAAATATGCTGTTAAGAAGTTATGTATTTTTGGGTCTTTAAATCGGTTTTTTATATCCTAATTTGTGGGACAAATCAATGATGAAAACTTTCATAACTATGCCAAAACAGCCTTAAATTCAATTCAGAAAGCAGTTCTATTTTAATTCTTACGTAATTAATAAGTCTGCGTATTCAGTTTAAAAATAAATTTTTTAATTCTATATAAGCAAATATTTATTTTTAAACCAGTATAAGTGCCAAAACTAAGTTGGTTCTCAGCTGAGCTAATTTGCGAATAATATAAAAGTTATTACTTCAGCTAAACCATAATAGAATATATAAAAATATGATATTTATATTTTATAAATATATTTTTAGTAGATGGATAGCAATCGTTCTCACCCTACTTTAAAACATTTTCCCTTTTTATCAAAGAATAATCCTCAAAATATCATAAATACTTTGCCCTCCTTTAACTTTTATTCCTTAATAAATACTGTTGCCTTGCTTGTTATTATTTATGTTTTATAGTATTCCCAGATTTTTTTTCCAAATATACCCCGCGTATAGAGGTTGTAATTATAGGGCCGGATCCAACAGGTTGGCTCGAACATGTTCGCAGTGCAGGCTGAAGTTGCAAACGCCCCGGGATTGAGTTCGTGTTTGAGTTTGACTTCTGCTTCTGGTTTCCGAGTTCAGCCGCAGCAATTTGCTTTTGATCTTTTGTTGGGTTTGTTGTTTCATTGGAGTTGTTGCACACTACACAGAAAACTCCTGAGGTTTTCTACATTTCCACTGATTACTTGGTTGTTTTTGATCTCTCAACGGGTTTCTTATCGATGCGATTTGGTTATCTCGATGGATGAGGCCTTTTTATAATTGAAGTCTTGGCAACACTCTTAGATTTGGAACTAGGGACTCTGGGAATACCTTGAAACTCGCGCCGAGCACTTGGCTTGTATCCCCAAACACCCTTCTCGCTGTGATAGTATCGCGAGAGTGGGCGTGGCAGTCTCGCGATGTGCAAATCCGAATGCGCAAAGTAACGCAGCATGCTGGTCAATGGAAATAGTGCGGAAATCTGCCGGATCACCTGATACACAACGAATGCGGGCCGCGATCACTGTTGCCGTCGCCGTTCGACCCAGAACTGAAGTCTATTTAATTTAGTTTGGAGTCCGGGACCCCCTCAAGTATTCTGAATACTGATAAGCTGGCAAAGAGAGCCCAAGAGATTAACATGGCAAATATGTATCAATAGTTCGCTCTCTTTTTTTCTCTTTCTTTTTGACTCTCTGTTTTGCTTAGTCTGCTTTTGGGATCACCTTCTGTTAGTTAACAGCGCGCGCTTGGGTTCTGTTAGGTCGATATTGTTATACACATGTAGAGCTAATGGTAATGACACTAAAACATGGCCCTAGTTGGAATTTCGAAACCTATTCTTATCAGCCACTAAAGCTGATAATGCAGCAGGTTCGCTGGCCATTAATTGATGGTTATTCTTTCCGTCGGAGAGCCAACCAAGCGAGGTGAATTTAATACGAAGAATGAGTCAAGAGTTTAAAAATGTTTACTTCTTGTTAATTTGATTTTAAATAATAATAATTATTTTAGGGTAAATATAAAGATTTGACACACTATTGTCTGCCAACATATATATAATTTAGAGGACTTTTGTAAGGAATTAAAAGGTCAAATGGATTTTTCTTTGAAATTTACTTAAATGTTCAAGGATATTTACTGTATTCCTTATCAATACTTATTTATTAAATGACAATTATTTGATGTGTTTTGTTAATGATTTATTATTTACATTATTTATAAATACCCAGTTTTGTAATATTTGTAATATAATGAGATCAAAGTACAATTTAAATTATACTTTTAATTATTTGTTTAGGTTTCAAGAAATGTGCTTTAAGGAAGACCCCTAGCCAAGCTAAAGTTTTTTGCATCTAAGCCCACATTTTCTCGCTATAAATTTCTTTATTTTATCTATTCGATTACCCGAGTTACCCTTATTCTTAGCTCGTTCCCCCTTTATTTCTTCATTAACGAAGGCCATGACACTTTCATGGCCTAATGAAATCAATCTGTAGGCCTTTAGCCTTTCGTCGGCGCAAGCCATTCATAAAACTTGAGTTGCAGCGGAAATGCCGTGTGATAGGCGGTAATGGGTCATTGTCTATAATTATAGCAGGAAGTATGGGCTGTAAGTACATGCATATGTATATAGCCATATGTGTATATATGGCGGCCCATTAAATTTTCCACAAAATGGCCGCGTCATGACAAACGCCGATGATTAACTGGAATGAAGATGAATCACAAAAGTCGCCCTCAGTGTCCACAGTCAACAGAGAGCAGGGCGAAATCAACCCCAGAATACTGGAGTAAACAAATAAGTTGGTAGCTTTGGCCAACTTGCACAATATAGAGCACGGAGCAAAAAAGAGAGGAACAACGAGGGAAACGCCGCAAGGAATGCGTTATCAGTGCGTGAGACCCACTGATTAGATATGGTTAACTTTATCTGGCCGATAAGGAAGCGTTTCACAATCGACTAGGCGGCGACAGGTGAACAGAGTTTTGGCAACGCCCCGATCAGTTCAGTTTTAGTCTTAGCTGAGCGGCTCGCTGCAACGAACGTGTTTTTCTGCCTGGTAATTGGGAAATAAATTCGAAATTGGTGACAAAGTGATAAGTAGGCTGATAAGATTTTGGCCCCAACTGATGATGTCATCAAGTGAAAATTTCTTTGTAAAATACAGGAAACACTGGGATTAATAAATGAAAAATAGTGAAAACTAAATATCTTTAATCTGGAATTAATAAAACTACAGAAAAATTAAACAAATATACTAAATTGGCCTTGTTTTAAGCTGTTTCCAGAAGGAGCCCCTCCCTTATCATCTGTTAAAGTGAATAATAGTGAAAAGCTCCTGAAAAAACTAAGTGAAATCCTGAAAAAATATTTTAATTTAATGCCTTATTATTAAATTATTTAAATGGCCATTTGTGGCCTTTGAAAATAGTGAAAAGTTCCTAAAAAACATATTTCATTTTTCTTTTAGCAGTGAAACGAAAAAAAACGAATACGAATTACTATAAGTGCTAACGAAACAGAGTGAAAATGCGCTTCAAACTGTTTGTGGTTTGTGTGCTGGCCTGCGGCTTCATGGCCTATGTCCTGGCCAATGAGAACTTTTCCGCGGAGGAGGTGGAGTTCCAGGATCAGATTGTGAACGCAGTGCCGCTGGAGCAGCCCAAAGCCCAACCGAAACCCAAGCCCCAGGCAGAAGTGGTTGACGTGCCCAAGGCCACACCTGAACCCAAGAAGGTGGTAGTGGTGAACCCGAGCCCCAGTCCGAAGCCACAGGTGCTCACCACCCAGAAGCCCGCCCCAAAAGTGGGAACTGGTGGCCAGAGAATGATACCGGTGGTGCACATCGACAGCCGTGGAACGGATGACGTCCTGACCGTGGCCGGACTGAAACCACAGGCCATGTCCGGGGCCCTAATCATGCCGAATGATTACCTGGGCGAGCTGTACGACGTGGACAACAGCGGCTACAATTGGGGTGAGTGTTCAGTGTCCCTGCGCTGATTCAGTTAACATAGTTTATTACTCATACGCCGCGTTGCCCGCGGCATGGGCTATCTTATCAGGGCAGCAAGCTCAGTTGGCTTCAGCTCGGTTTAGTTACCAATATTTGCTCGATAACCTGTTCGCTGGCCCACTCCCCCACTCGGGCAGGTGTTGTAAGCTCTCTCTTCCCAGTTCTGCCTCTCTCTGTTTGGCTCCGATAAGATAATGCCCGGGTTGAGGCATTAAAAAGCTGACTACGATTCCCTTGTTCTCTGCTCCACCTTTTGCTCGGCAAACAAACCCAGTGCGTGGTGGCAGGTGTATACTATACATGTGTATATATGCGGAGCAGTACATACTCCATATCTCTGTGGACAGAAGAGAGCGCTTGGAGTACATGGACTTGCGTGATTCAGTTTACAACCTCCGCTGGCAATTGCAAAACCAACTCGTTTTATCTGAAATATTGGCCATTCGGTATGGGAATTGGATTTTTTCCTATATTAGTCAGAGCTCTTTGTTCGTCTGTGATTATGTGATTAAAAGGGTTGGGCTGTGGCACTTTTCCTCCAATGTGTGGTACCTCAGTATGACATGATTCAGGTGATATGATTCACTCTCTGAATTTAGTTGACAACTTAATTTGTAAAATTAGAGTAAGGATCAGAATTAGTTTATAAAAGAGGCCTTACAATTCCTGACATGATTCACAGCTTAAAATATGTAGTCAAGACTTCAGTAACTTCCATTCTCTATAAAACTAAGTTAAGTACCCTAAAATGGTATCTGAAACCCGGACTTCCCCGTTTCTATATAGAAAGACTACAACCCTAACCTTTCCCAAATAGCTTTCCAAGTAAAAGACTTCATTTTGCTTCAGATATTGTATATTTGAAATGTCTTTAAAAGCTTAGGCTAACTTAGAACTATGAGTTGCGCTCGGCTTGTCCTTGGGAACGCTCAATTTGCACTGTAAACCGCCTCGGGGTCATGGTCCTTGAATATCCTTTACGCACTCATCGAGATGCGTTGCTCGTACTCGGCGATGCGCAATCGTACAGGAACCACCAGGCTGAGGTCCTCCATGATGGCGTGGTGCTGGGGCCGCACAGTAGCGCTGGAGTTCTGCCGGGATATGGTGGCCCGCGACTTGTCCATCGATGGTTTGCGGCGCAGCGTGCACTTGCGATGGCTGCCGCCCTTGCCCACGCCCGAGGGCGTGGCAAATGCAGAGGGAATCGAAACAGATGCTGCCAGACGTTTGGGTTTGGGCGGCGGCACCATCTGCGAGGTCTGGGAGCTGAGGGAGCTCAGGGAGCTGTTGCTCCCGGTGGTGGCAGCCACCTGGGGGCGACTCGAACGCAACAGCGATATGAAGCGATTGCGATGCGAGTTGGCATTGCCGCAGGACTCAAAGGTGTTGGTCAGCTTGTTGAAGAAGTTGATTTTCTCGCTGACAGTGGGGGTGACAGGAGCAGCATCGGCTTCCTGTTGCAAGTGTGGCTCATGTTGCTGATGTAGAACTTCCTCCTCCTGCTGTGGACCCATTGGGGCTTGCGGTTTCGGCTGCTCCACGTCGGAAGCATTATTCCGTTTGGACATTTCCAGGACCTTTTCCCGCAGCTCCATGGACCAACGCTTCTGTGCCGTATGTAATTGGGGTCGCAGTGCCGGAATGCCGCCTTGTTCGCTCGGATTTTTGGTCAGCTCCAAGGCCAGTTCGCTGGTGAAACGGGGTTTCGGCGTGGAAGTCACCGACGGCGCGGACATGTCCTCGTCAATGTCCATTTCCAGTTCGCTGATGAAGGAGTTCGAGGTCGAGGTGCGGGAAATGGAGCCGGACCCAGAGCCAGAGCCCAGAGCCATGGCACTACCAAAGCCCGGAGAGGCTGGGTTCAGTTTGTAGTTGTAGAACTGGAAGTTGAACGTGCTGATGCTCATGTTGAACGCTGTTTTCAGACTGTGATGAAGTGGCCAGGAAGCCTGAACTTATATAGTAGATATCCGTAGGACTACCTGGTCCTGGAGAAAATCCTACCTGGTGCCAGCTAAATCCCGACAGCTGCCCCGGCTCAACTTGACTCGCCTGGGGCTGGATTCCGGGAAAACTACCTGAGAGGGGCTGTGTCATAAAGATAAGCAAGGAAAATGGCAAAAGGCCAAATTTCCCGGGAAGCGCAACCCGAACACGCGAATTTTGCGTGTTTTCCGCGCACTAATTTTCACGAAAAAGCCGGTAACTGCTCAGCTGCTAATCCGCGCACTTTTATGAGGTCCTCACAAAAAGGATTAGCGGAGTTTAAGATCCCTCTCGTCCTGTTCGGGGGCATTAATTCATAAATAGCTTAAAAACGCGGCAGATGTTCTCTCGGGTGTTAGCGAAAAACGCTCTGCTTTTTATGGCCCAATCTGCTCCGCTCTGTTGACGTTTCATTAGCCGGCTAATTACAATCAAAATCAATGCAATTAATGGCCAATAATTCACTCGGCACTTGGCCATTGACAGATGGCAAAACAGGGCAGGCGAGATAAGAGAGGGAAGTGTGAAAACAGATATTATATATATAGTATACATCTGCAATTTGCACTTATTCAATGCAAATTGCGATAGAAGAGAGAAATTACTCTGCACAAAGAAGAAAATGGTGCCAGAGGGTCCTTGAATATCATAATTAGGGGATGGGAGTTATTAGTGAAGGTTGAAGATTAAATAGAATTAAATTAATGCATATTTGGCCTGAAATTGATGGATATTTATTAGTTTCTTAGGAAAAATAAATAAGATGAAATGAAGTGTGTAACATTTGACAATGCAATTAATATTAATTTCGTCAAATGATAAATCAAATCCTCTAATGGTATTAGTAAGATTTAATTGATGGATTGCATTTTATGCATGATTGCATTATGTAAATTATAATAAACGTACTTTAAATACAAAGAAGAGTGCGTTTATTATATACCTATTAGAAAATATTAAATATTCCTGTCTTGGTATAAAAAAAATTTAAAATGATGTAGAATTTGTGTAAGACTTTTATAAAACTTCGTAATTTGTTCCTTTAACTTCTTCTGCTTGCTGCAATTAAGACTCTTAATTAACACTTTTAAACAAATATATTAAAAGTATTACAGAAGAATTTTCGCTGTAAATTGCAGGGGACTTCCCTTAGCAATCTAGGTGCAGCCTCTGGTGTCTCTCCCAGGAGATGTCTGAAATATTTTGAAATCCTTGCCAAAGCTATGCCACCAAAACTTTGCCAGCAATTTAAGTTTCTGGTCAGCGTGAGGAGCAATATCCTTAAGCGGATCCTGCCGCTGCCACTGTCCGGGCTCCTGCCACAGGACGAGTGTCCATTGGGAACCGTCAGCTTTGCACTTAATCAGCTTAAATTGCTTTAAAAGGCCAGCAGCAGCAGCAGCAGCGGTGAAAGGAAATTAGGAGAGACGGGGAAGGGAGCAAGCCAGGCAGGACAGAAATGAATATTAACTGTGACCTTTAGTGGCCAAGTGCCCGGAACGGGGTAAGCTGCAGGGGGTGCAGTTTCAGCCAGAAGATGCAGAAAATGCAAAAGAACCCCGGCGAAGCTGTGCAAAGTTTTCTTTTCACTTTTTGCCTCCGCCTCAGAGCAACGGGTGCTGGCTGGATAATATTGTGGAATTGAAAAAGTAATCTCCCGGGATTAGGTGTGAAATTATAATGATAGGCCAGAGTTCTCCTCACTAAGCTAT
The DNA here is from genome assembly GCA_008042775.1 of Drosophila pectinifera. Taxonomy (NCBI): domain Eukaryota; kingdom Metazoa; phylum Arthropoda; class Insecta; order Diptera; family Drosophilidae; genus Drosophila; species Drosophila pectinifera. Next base: position 113,692 of record VNKC01005283.1, on the reverse strand, counting down.
TTGTCTTCGCCCGCAGATCCCAATAACAATGTAGCTCCGCCCTCAACTCCTACGACGGCGGCCGGAGGATATACCATAACCCCCGCCCGCCTCGCCGAGCTCAGGGAGACCTTCATGTACTGGTACTTCGACAAGGACATGTTCGGAGGACGCGCCGACTACCAGTTCGACATCCATGCCTCGATGACTCAGCTCCACAAGAATCTTAACTTCCAGCTGCCATTCTATGGATTCCGCTTCAACTACACGCGGGTGAGTTTAAATTATGAAATTATAAAATATGCCATAAGTTGCATACAATTTTGTATTTTATACATTTATTTTATTTAAATTTTATTTATATATTTATTTATTAAATATATATATTTATATTTATTTCATAAATAAGCCAGGCAGAATTTTACTTTACTTAAAACCCCTCTTCCTTCCAACAGCTCTCCCTCAACGGCTACTTGGAGTTCTCGGATCCGCCCGAGTATCTCACATACCCCCTGGTATTCCCGATCAAGGACTGGCCAGCCAAGCGGGATCCCTCCTTCATGGGCATCTTCTTCAGCAAGTGCCGCGTGGGCCGCATCTACCCCTCCGATATTGACCAGCGCACGCCCGGCGTCTACTTCCGGTGAGTCTTAGCTCCTGAATCATGGCATTCATGACATCTCTATCCACTTCCTCGGTAGCCCCCTATGCCCCCTTTGCATTTATTTGCTAACCATATTTATTTGCCTTGCTTCTCGTGGCATTTGCATATTCAAAATCAGCACCGAGCACGCGCCATGCGAAAGTATTTATACGTTTATATATTCGTTCTACGTGCGACTGAAAACTAACACAAAATAGCCAGTTGGCTGCCGGCATGTGTGTGTGTGCGAGTGTATGTTTATTCCACTCTCCATTTCCGGTTGCTCCATTTCCAGGCTGTGTTTGTTTGTGTGTCTGCTGCATTTATGCATGAGTCCTTCTAAAAGGTATGATTTATTTGGCGGAGAAACCAGCTCAGTGTGCTTTAAGGTGTTAAAAAATGTTTCTACTTTTTATTTAGTTAAAACCAAGTTCAAAATGTTGTTTAGAGTTAAATTTATTGTTAATTGTTACAAGTACTTCAGCGTATAATTTAAGAAATATTTTTAGAACAGTTTCTAAAGGATATTTTTTTAGTTACAAAAACTTAAGTTATCTTAGGATTCAGAAATAACCAACAGAGTATAACAATATTCGACGCCATATAATTTAAACCTGCAATTGGTTAGTCATATTGTTTCGGTGCTTGTTACTGTCATTTATTGGCCCCGTATTTTTGCGTTATTTGCATGATGGCTACCTGTTCAGTTATGCCCCGCCATATCCTCCCGTGGCGCTATCTGCTGCAGTGGATTTCCTCCTCCATTATGTTCCTGTCGATGCATTCCGCAGGCATTTTGTGCGTGCATTCATTGCGAATTGAAGTGGTCCATGTCCATGTGCATTGTTCAGGACTCTCACCTGCACGGAAAAAGCATAAAATGCGTTCAACCGAAACAATGAAGCTGAGCCTGATGAATTAGTGAGTCCTGCACAGGGATTTTCATGTAGATGCAGTTGGCGAAGGAAGAGTGATCCAATTTGTCTGTAATTATATTCAGTTGGTCCTGTACTTTCCCAGGACAATGTTTAAATTTATACAAACATGGCTTCTTGTTGCTGTTCCTCTTTTTTATGCTGGCTTCCTATGGCTAATTATGCAAATGAATGCCACTGGGGGCTGAAAGTTATTTGTGGGCTATTTATGTGAGTTGCCAACAGCAGCAGCAGGGGCGGCATCAAAAAATAAAGCCTTTACAAATTCTGTAATCCTGCACACAAAAAAAGCAGCCACTCAAAATGCTTTAATTAGTTAAAGCCAAAAAGTTCTATCTTAAATCACTGGCTCGTTGGCAGTGGTTAACCCTTAGTATTGTGGTGGATTCTGCTATTTGGAGCATAAATTATGTCTGCCACATCTACATTGTTGCAGTAGCCTCCAATTTCATGGCTTTCCAGAAACAAGGAGGAAAATAACGCATAAATTACTTCAAAGTGACACAGAAACGACAAGTCAGTTGAGGGATGTGTTGCATGTTCTGAAACTGCAGACAGAATTCAAATGAAAAAGTAGGCAAAATTTTGGGTAAAAAATATGTCAATGGTATAATCATTCTGACAGCATTATGAATGCTTTAAAGCACTGTGAGATATATAGTTTTCCATACAGATTTTTTGCCCTGACTCCTTCAGTGGACGTGGATGGTTGTCAGCACTTTGCAAAGCGCTGGCTGACAAATGGCCACAACGCAGCAATTAACATCCTGCGAAGCGCACAAGGAGCAGGGAAGAGGCATGTATCCTCGGATGCATTTTTATAGTTTTATGGTTTTTTGCACAGTCCAGCAATATGTCAAACTTGCCCCGCATAACTCGTTCAATGGCAGACCCGGCCAGAGTCCACATTTAATTGTCTTCGACTCGTATATAACGCCATCAAGGGGAAATGCTCAGCCAAACTTTGATGAGAGCACTGAGAGAAAGCTTTATAATATATATTTAATATTTGATAAAATTAAAATAATAGTCACAGAAGATGAATAGTTAAAAAAGCAGTTTAAACACAGAGGTGACTTAGTCAAAGAGTTGTGATGTAAATTGAGAACTCACATGTGTACATTTTAAAGTAGAATGAAATAAACTACAATTTTCTATTTTTTACTACCCTTACTATTTTTGTATTTAATTTTATATATTTATATTTTGCATATTTATTTAAATATCACACATTTTCCCTCACTACACCTGTGCATGGGGCGCTGGAGTGTGGGCAGCGAATGGAGCTGTGACTGGAATTTAATTTAAATAACTTTGCATGGTGCAGAAGATAAAGAAGACTTGCAGGGCAGAGAACTGTGAAATGCGAGCAATGTAAAATTGCTGNAGGCCACCCACTCGTCCACCAACCCCCCCCCCCCCCCCCCCCCCCCCTTTTAGCAGCAGAACCTCCTGAGAATGCCACCCCGCACACACACACACACACCCCTCCCCGATCGGCAGCCCCTGCATATAATTATTTCGCATCAATTTAATTACACCATCGCACTTAGCTCTTAGCAGTGGATTAGCTCAAAGAGCTGGGCGTCGCGCATACGCCACGTTGTCCGGCGTCCACTTTGAGCATTAAATTCATTATGAGCGCACGTTTAATTACACACGCAAACGTTTAGCGAATAAAAACTTAATGCCAAGCGAGGTGTCGTTTGTTCTGGGTTTTTCGCATTACTTCCCTTCTTTTTGTGACATGTGTTAAGCAATTCAAACTTTGTCAGCGATGTGTGTATGATTTTTTTGTGGTGTGCTGGAAATGTGCGTTGCGCTTTTAATTGTTTTTTGACAGGGGCAGCAACAAGCGCAATCGTAATTACCGGCCAACCTTCGAGTAATTAAAACCTTTTATACGGTTTTTGGGGTAAATGCGGAGCAAACAATGGCTCAAAGGTGTTTATATATCGTACAAAGGGGAATTGTTGATTATAATGCACAGAGAACTCTCAAGATTGCACGTTTATTTAATTATCCTTTGTCTGGGAAATTATCTCTGACCTCAAGAAATTATACAAAGCCTTAATTTAATTTAATGAAATATTTATTAAGTGCATTAAAATAAGTATGGTACTAAATCCATGTTAATAATCTTAAGGGCTTTTGGCAATGAATGCCTGCGCCAATTCTCAGTGAACTCCGAGCTCCTTTAAACTATAAATGCATTAATATATTTTAAACGATTTTGTATGTGTGCCTTTAAAGTATTTCAGGACACATATTCAACGAACAAGAGCTTAGCAGTGGAAACTGTTCCTTTTAGTTAACCGAAAAGTTTTCTTTGGCAACAACAGCCTTTCTTCTTTATAACCGTGGCGCCATAATAATGCCGCTTCATTATTCCCTTTTGCCAATCATAACAAGACCCTCCTCCCTTGGTCCTTCGTCCTTGGCGGGGCCATTTGCAAGTCTCTGTTTGCATTTGCCTGCGAGAGCGCTTTCCGCGCGATGGTTCTGCAGCTTACATGCAATTTTCGCCATTTTCTTTAAGTACGGCCATTGTTTCACTTTCATTTACACCCGAGATGGAATTGGGCCACACGGCGAAGACTGGCACTGAGACTGAGACCAGGCTGAGGCAGAGGATAAGGACGAGGGTGGGGATAAGGACGAGGATGAAAGGGAGCGGGTCGAAGACTGCCATGCAAAGCGGCGAAAAGGCATTTTAACCTACAAATGCAGAGAGAACTGTGGCAGCGCCCGAATGTATGCAATAAAGTACATAATGGCGCAGTTCAAGAACTGGAAGGCGGCGGGGCTTTGAGGGGCTAAGAAAGGGGTGAGTGGGCGGAAAATGGGAGCTCGACTTGGTTACATATATAAATATGTGAGTCTCCGAGTTTCTATTACTTTTTTCGTGACTCTCCTATGTCTGCACAGTGGAAAAAATAATGAAATACTATAATTATTATGAAAAAAGTATTAATTTGTTGAATATTGGAATTAATGGGTCAAAATAAAGTTATAGCTAATTTGTATTATTTAAAAAATATGTGAAAAATACTAAATACTAATAAAGACAAGAATTTCTAAAGAAAAAATAAAGTAAATACTTTAAAAACAAGGATTTCTAAAGAGAAATATGTTAACAGTCCTGTAATTGAAAGCTGAAAAGTTCAAATACTAATAAAAACAATTATTTCTAAAGAAAAAATAAAGTAACTAATTTAAAAATAAGGATTTCTAAAGATAAATATGTATTATAATATAATACTAATAAAAACAAGGGTTTATAAAGAAAAAATAAAGTAAATACTTTAAAAACAAGGATTTCTAAAAAGAAATATGTTAACACTTAGTGCTGTAATTGAGAGCTGAAAAGTTAATGTAGAACCCAAGAAAGTCCATCAAATTAATCTCTGAAAGAGCCTAAAAGTCAAAAATTAATAATTCATTTCCTAGAAGGCTTTCCCTCAGTGCCTGTATAAATGTGTGTGGCTTTTTGGCTTACTTATACGTAAAAGTTGCCGGGTCTGCGGCTGTTTTTGGCTGCTGCGCGCGCATTTCTAGGCTGAGTGACAATTTCCATTTTTTTTTGTAGACCGAATGTCAATTGCAGACTTTTAAAGTTTTTGCTCAGGGCAAGCAGATGATAAACTATGCCGCTGTGCGCCTGTGTGTATGCGGTTATCTCCTTCCTTTGGCCCTGGCATGCGGTTTTTGCACATTTCCAGCAAGCGTTTTTTCCTTTTCAATTTTTTTACGCCTCCTCGCCAGGAAGGAAAGTGTAATTTTGTAATTTATTTCCATTGCCAGCTGCTGCCAGTTATAATTTATGGACCCTCAAATATTGAAAATTTAATGCATATATGTACGGGCATGCTGGATCATTATGGCTGCATTATGAGTATTTATTATGGAATTGTTCAAGTGTTAATAAAAGTATATATAGTTGGGTGGAGGGGTAAATGGCCTCCACTTCAGTGCCTCTGCTGCTCATGTTCGCATGCATTTCCAGCTGTGTGTGACTGGGGTGTGTGTGTGTTTCATTTGGTACGAACAAATGCCGGGGCAAAATCAATAAAATGTTACCGGTCAAATGCAAATAGAAAATGGTACACATTCATCTTTGTTTGCCAGCAACACAGACATTCTGCAGGAGCATAACGAGTTTTTCGATTTCAATTGTTATAGTTTCAAGTGGATGTCCTTGTCAAAGCGACTGGGAATTAGATTACCCTGGTGATTACTCTGCAGCTACTTTTATTGGATTATTTATTAAACTCAATAGGGGATTCGTAAAATAATACTTTCAGCTTGAATTGAATTAAGTAAATTGTAAATTGTTGAAAAAAACAAAAAGTTTATTTTGAAGTAATTTAATTTATTTAAACAGATCTTATTTAAATGCTATAAGTATTTTAGTAAGATCCTTTGACGTAAACAAAATTTAAATTGGTTATTTATCTAATATTTTATTTATATATTAATATATTTATATATATATATATTTATATATATTTATTTATATATATTTATATATATGTATATTTATTTATATATATTTATTTATATATATAAATATATTTATTTATTTATATACAAATATTTATTTAGCTATTTAGCTTGCCACTTTAATATTTTATGCAGACGAATATTTATTTGATCAATTTGCTTAAAACGTTTATATTTCTAATAAATAAGCCGTAAATATAGATATTTCAATTACCTGTTTATTAGTTTTTTTATCCATAAATTAATAATATTAAATCACCTGTCAAAAAATGACATAAGGAAGAACGAAAATGTCAGATAAAATCAGCATGGTTTCATTTGCAGCCAGAATTTGCCAAATCCTTTTCCCTATTTCATTTAAAATTCGATTTGAATACTTCCATTATTTATTTCCATTTCGAATTCTATGCTAACGCCCCCACAAGGCAGTGAGTTTTTAGCACACGCGGGACACGCACATGCACATGTTTTTATTGAGCCGGTCGCCTCATTTGCTAAGCCTCTTATGCCTGCCAGAGGAGCTTTGGCAATCCCCTCTTCAATTGTCCACCTCGGAGCGGTCAGAGCAATTCCGGTGCAATTGTCCGGCAATGAAAACTCGCTTAAGTTGGATCGGTGGTCAAATCCAAATCAAAGGCTGCTGCTGTGTAATATTCGCCCTTCGGTAAATCGGCTTAAGATTTATTTGTCTGGCAGGGAGAATGGCTTTTGTCTCAGCGATTTCCATTGAGCTCGGTTGTAAATTAACCCAAACTGGCTTAAAGCAATGTGTGGGCGTGTGAATGGGAGCAGTTTCAAGTGCTTCAGACGGCGGCGGCTGAGTGGGGTGCTCGCGGCGTATGCGTAATGAATAATTAAAGCGTATAAATCATACGCCACGTTGCCGCAGTGGCGTCGCCAATGTGTCGGCCGTCGATACGGATTCCCATGCCCTCATTCCTCATCGCCCAGCACAGCCCCTCAATCGCAGAAGAACACACTTGAAAGTGCTCACAAGAGCGTAAAATAAATAAAATGTTTATGAAAATATGCCAGGCCGAGACCGTAATGAGGAGGAGCTGAAATCAGTATCTCTGCCCCGCCTGCTCACTGATTTATATGCCGAACATCGAATCCATTTATCATCAGCCAGACGCCAGCCGAATTTTACTTTGCATATACTCTTGGCTCCTTGTACGTGGTTCCGTGGTTCCTTGGTCCCTTCGGGTTGCTCCTTAATTTCCCATCGCACATGAGCCGGAAACTGACGCAAAAACCATTCTACTTGCAGCGTGGAAGCCGATCTGATGGGCCGCACGGACCGCTTCGGCGTGGAGGTGCGCGAACGTACCATGTGGGACATCCGGCAGGGCGTCGTGGGCGCCGATACCTTCATTCCCAAGCACGTGGTGATCGCCACCTGGAAGAACGTGTCATTTGCTGGCGGCATTGATAACTCCCTCTTCAAGGTAAGATGATTTATGGCCAATAAATGCTTAGCTAGAAATATTCTTAACTGATAATGAAATTTATATTATTTTCCAATAGACAAACACCTTCCAAATGATCCTGGCCACCGATGAGGTCTACACCTACATCATCTTCAACTATGCCATCCTTAACTGGCTCTCCCACACCGAGGCAGGAGGAGATACGACCCTGGGAGCTGGCGGTGTTCCTGCATATGTAAGTGGTCCTAGAATCCCCCTACTTTTTTGTTTAAATCCTTTTTGTAGGTTGGCACTCAATTAAACAGTTGACTTCCTAGAAACTTTGCTAATTGATTGTGAGAGAAGGGTTTGCTCCCCTTTTTAGTTTCCCGGAATGTTATGTCCTGTTTGCTTGGGCCATTACAAAGAATTAATTAAGTGTGAATATTCTTAGAAAGTTGTGGAGTGCAGTCAACTATTTGAAAGTGAGATAAATATTTAAAGCTGAAACTTAATAATTATGTATTGAAAGTCTCTCTTATATCCTCCAAAATATCTCCTTTAGAGCCACTTATCATAGTTACAATAATCGTTAGCTTAAATCGTTTAGTGTTTGCTACTCATTGCCGAGTCGAGTCCTCTCCAGCCTGCAGCCTGCAGCCACTTGCAGTAATTAAACGCACAATTTAAACTTTGCCTAAGCCCCGAAACATAATTGCCAACTTTGTGAACAGTTAATTAAATGTGTGAGAGATCTGCCTGCATGTGCATTTAATTGCAATGGCATCCCCTCCCGTCTCCCATTCACTAATGAGTGAACTTTACCCCCGATTTCAGGTCGGTTTCAACGCAGGCAACGGCACTCAGGCCTACGAGTACAAGCCCTACAGCCAGAACATGGTGATTAGGGATCTGGCCACCAGAGGATGGGCCAACGGTTTCCCGGGTCGGCACATATTCCGAGTGGACGAGCAAATTCTAATTGGCTCCTGCAACAAGGATATAGGTATGTATAATGAGTAGCAAATAAATTAGGAAACTATTTTGCAGGCTTGACTGACTTTGAAAACTAAATTAAATAACTAATATTATCTATAATATATGTAATATAAATTATAATTATCCGACTTATTTAGATGCCGCTCTGCTGCCTTTGACTTTCGCTCCCGAATCCGGCAACATGTTGGGCGGCCAGGTGGTGAACATCACCGGTCCCTGCTTCGATCCGTCCATCCGAGTGACCTGCCACTTCGACACGGAGTCCGTGCTGGGCACGTACGTGGACCGGAATCGCGTGATCTGCGTGCAGCCGTACTTGAAGGCCGAGGGCTATATCCGCTTCCAGATATCCGTGGGCACGCAGCGGTTCAAGTGGCGCGGCAAGTACTTTGTGGAGACTCCGGCTGCCGCCACCGAGAAGATCTTCTTCGCCACCGACGATGTGCACAAGAAGAATCCCGCCGAGATCCGCATCACCTGGGATCGCTACAACATGACCTCCAACCTGAATGCCAACGTGATGATCTCGCTGTGGGGCTACCGGGAGACCAAGATCGAGCCGCAGCTGGAGTACATTGATGTCATCGAGGCCAGCTACTCCAATACCGGCAGCTATGTGATCACGCCCTCGAACTATATAAACCGGAACAACATCAACCGTGACATGCAGTTCGGCTTCCTGCAGATCAATCTCACCCAGCCCGAGCAGTACTCTGGTCTTTCCATCAGTCCGTGAGTAGAAAGCATTATAAATATCATCTAAGAACTAAGAACTATAACTGAATGATAAAGAAATGATTTTAAATTGCGTTATAGAAACAGCTTTTATCTTACATAAAGATGAAGCAATTAGAGAAGCAGTAAAACCTAGTCAACAATATATAAATGAATGGCAAACTACTCACTCAGCCTTCAAGTACTTTATATAACCGACAATATTGGAAATAATTTATTCAGTCAGTTGCCTGAACTTCCACTGTCCCTCAATCCCTTCCAGATTCCATTGTTATTATGTTTTAATTGGATCTCGGTTGTCTCAATGTGTCAGCTCAGTGTCGGAGCGCCTGCCGCTCTGAGGGTCTATCCCATGTTTTTATTCAATTTGCTGGGGCAATTTCAATGACAATGAGACTGGGCCGAAATGCACTTTGGATGTGCCACCAGATTCCACCATCATTCCCCCTGTCATCATCATCGTCTTCCCCCACTTCGGCTTCAATCAATTTGCTCTGCTTGGGAGGAAGATTGCTTATTATGACAGCCTGTAATTGCGAGACATTCTCGGAGCTAATCAATAATGGAAATGTGTTTTTAATGGCCTCGGCCAGTGGTAATCGCCCTCATGTTTGTTAGCCAGCTTCATTGCATTTAAGCCTTTCCTTTCACGTCCTGCAATTATTTTGCACTTAAACCCGCATCATCTCCGACCCATAAAATTTGTTAGCCCGATACACAAGTTGTATCTGGCGAATTGGCTGGGTCGGAATCTCAGGCCTGCACAGAGAAATTTGTTACATAAAGTGAAAATAAAGGATTTTTCCTATTCATTTAAACAAGAGTATTAAAAGCTTTAATGGAAGTATTAATATTAATCAAATTTAGAAGTTAGATAGACAGAAATTTTAATTTCTCTTACCACAATACTTACCATTACGCATTCCCTTACTTTTCTCTTAGTGTGTCCCTGAGGACGCAATATAAAACCATTTCTTCTTTTTTGGTTTATGGCACCTTTGGGTGTCGTTAGCCGGGCCCAAAGTGGCCGTGGGTGGGCTCTGGAATAAATTGTTAGCATTGTTTCAACATTTAATTTCCATTTGATGGCCGGGTAATTGTGAAAACTTAATGAAAAATATAACCATGACAGCAGCGAGCGGTGCTAACTAGGCGACGTCTAATGGAGAATTCGTGTTGCTCGTCAAAGGGAGTCCTTGATCCTGTTTATTAGACGCCATTGTTTCGCCTGTACAAATGGCCGACGGGGCGTATGATTAATGTTATCCATGCACCTGTATCTTTGGCGCACAGTTTCACAATGCATTTTCCCCATTTTCGCTTTCAATTTCCCTCGCAGAATCCTGTGGTCCCGCCCAATCCCCTTGGCCTGGTATATGGCACCCCAGTGGGAGCGCCAGCACGGCAAGCGCTGGGCGCGAGCTCTCTGCGATAATTGGATTCGCAGCGACCGATTCCTCAGGTAAGGCTCCACAAATAAGCATTTGCATTTGCCACGCTAATTAAAAGCAACCAACGGGGAGATATTGGACGCCCACTCGCCTCTAATTAGCGCTGGTTTGCCATAAAGGGACTTGGCCCAGGCTAAAATTCTCATTACGCTTTGCCCCTGCAGGAACTTCGCCGCCGACCTGCCCCTGTGTCCCTGCACCCTTGACCAGGCGGTCCTGGACAAAGGACGCTTCCGGCCGGATCGCGAGTGCGACAAGGACTCGAATCCCAGCTGCCTGCGGCATCGCGGAGCCATCCATTGCGTGGTCAGTGGAACGCCAGTGTAAGTATCTAAGAATTATTATACTTATTATTATTATTATTAATTATATTATCCCTTCTAGTGCCCAAGGAGCTGAGCAGCAGTGCTGTTACGATCGTTATGGCTTCCTGATGCTGACCTACGACCAGATGTGGGGCTCCCGCCCTCGCCGCATTCACAACCTGGGCAAGATGCCCTGGAACGAGGCCAGCAAGGTGCCCTCGCTGTCCATGTGGTTCCACGACATGCGTCCCTTCTACTCCTGCTGCTTCTGGCAGGAGGAGCAGGCCGTGGGCTGCGAGACCTATCGCTTCGAGCGCCGTCCCTCGCAGGACTGCGTGGCCTACCAGGCGCCAGGAATTGCCGGCGTCTTCGGTGACCCCCACTTCGTGACCTTCGACGGACAGGCGTACACCTTCAACGGCCTGGGAGAGTTCGTCCTGGCGCGCAGCGTGGACGAGAGCAACAGGTTCGAGGTCCAGGGACGATTCCAGCAGCTCCCAAATAACTATTACGGCGAGGTGAAGGCCACTCAGCTGACGGCAATGGCGATGAGGGGCAATACCACCACCACAATCGAGGTGCGTCTGCGTCCTCTGCACGCCCGCTGGCGCTATCGCCTGGATGTCCTGGCCGATGGTCGGCGGGTCTACTTCGATCGGGAGAGCTTGAAGTTCCAGCACTTTGACGGTGTGACTGTGTACACGCCCACCTACCTGCTCAATCAGTCCCAGGTGGTGGTGCAGTTCGATGCAGGCATTGGCGTGGAGGTCGTCGAGAATGAGGGCTTCATGACCGGACGCGTCTTCCTGCCCTGGAAGTTCATAGTGAGTTTTTGACTTGAGATGATCCCTAAACTCGAAGCACTTTTATAATTAATTTACTTAAACTTAAAATGTATTTTTTAAATTATTCCAGAACAAAACGGCTGGACTCTTTGGAAACTGGAGCTTCAACAAGCTGGATGACTTCATGTTGCCCAACGGCCAGGTGGCCAGCCTGAATCTGAACGACTTGCGCAGCATCCACACCAACTTTGGCATCAAGTGGATGCTCACGGATCGCGATGTTCCCGGCGTGGGAGTGGCCCTCTTCACCCGCGAATTTGGCAGGATGTCCAGCTACTATGCGAACGCCACCTTCCAGCCGAACTATGTCCTGGATCCGGCGGACTTCCTGCCCGCCAATCGCACCTACGATGTGGAGAGAGCCGAGGAGCTGTGCGGAGAGTGTCTGCAGTGCCAGTACGATTATGCAATGACACTCAATCGAGACCTGGCGCACTTCACAAAGAATTACTATGACACTATAGTCAATATGCAGTCGGAGAATTCGAAGTGAGTGGCTAGATTTAAATGAAAATATTAGAAAACTAAACTTAACTAAAAGTAAAACAAATATTTGACAGTAACAAGTGTTTCTGAAGATATGTTTTACTTGTTTTTATATATTATTCCCAAGAAAACCCATACTCAGCCTTAATATTATTCCTCCACAGACCTGTAATATCCTGTGGCGTACTGCAAACTCCCCGATTCGGCCGGAAGCTCAGCTTCGACTTTATGCCAGGAGCCAAGGTGTCCTTTGAGTGCAATGAGGGCTTCATTCTGATCGGAGATCAGAGGAGAGAGTGTCTGGCCAACGGTCTTTGGAATGTGCCCGAATACGGTTATACCGAGTGCCTGCGTAAGTACCAATAAATATATAATATCCTTTCTACCTTAATTTATTAATATTATTAATATTAATATTTTGGCCAAGACTCTACTGACTGGCTGAATGAAATAAGGGGAACTGTTCATTTAGACAGCGAATGAGAATTCAAAGTACAATATGTATATCTAATTTAATTACATATCTCTCGTTTTCTTTAATTTAAAATCTAAATTGAGGTAAATAACTTATTAAAAATTATACAATCCAGTCAGCCAGTAGATGACCCATAGAAATCTATGATTTCCCCCTGAGTTTCTCTCCTATTCCGACCTCTGACCCCTTGCTGACCTCTCGCTTCCGCTTCCGCTCTCCCCGTGCAGGTGAGGTGTACTACACGCGTCGCATCGCTTTCATTGCAATTGGCATTATCTTCCTGGTGATCTGTCCGCTGATGCTGTGCATCGTGTGCGGCGTGTACCGCTACCGCCAGAAGCAGCTGAAGGAGGATCCGCAGTGGCAGATGCCCATGCTGCCCAGATCCCGGGCCAGCTCCGCAAGGAACTTGCGGACGCTGAACTACGACGACGATAGCGATACGGATGCGAGTACCCTGAAGAAAAGTAGGTCCTACGACAAAGTATATCGCACGAACGAACCATTACCAGGCAAACCGCAAATTGATTTTCCAGCTAAGAAATGGGATCTGGATGAGAACGATGAGGACGTGACCTCCTCGGAAGGTAGTGAGAATAGAAACAGCCCAAAGCTGGCCAAGGACATTTCCTACATTAATCCGAACGTAACCCACCAAACAGGTGAGAAGCCGAAGCAGTCGGGTCGCCGCTCCCTGCGCTCTCCCTCCGGCACGGAGCTGGATCAGCACGACGATCCGAACCACCATCCGGATGAGGACGACGACTTCGACGAGGCGGATGTCCATGGCGGCACCATCCACCCGGCGGGATACCACCAGCCCATGTCGCCGGAGGAGGCCGATCACCTGCACCGCCAGCAGTACAGTCCGACCTTCAGCGGCCTAGACAGTCGCACCAGCGGGGCCAGTTCCATCAACTACACCCCTCAGCAGCAGGCGGCTGTCCAAAATCGCTTCGGGGGAGTCCCGGTCCTGCCCAGCAATACCCAGTACTTCAGCGGAACTCCCCAGGGGGTGCCGGCCACCACCACGCCCCTGAGACCGGCGCCGACGCCACTGACACAGGACAGCGGCCTGCCATCACCGCCGCTGGCCACCTCGCCCACTCCCTCAGTGCAGAAGTCCACGGAGGTCTAGGAGGTCGTCTCATCCGAAGAACATCCTGCCACCTGCCCCTAGCTGCAAAGTTCAAATACTAAGAGCCACCCAACTAATAACTAGATTTAAGATACTTTGCCTTTGACTCTTTACCTGTTCGCCATGACCCCATTAAGCACCTGAGGGCTCAGCTCCGGCAAGCCATATCTAATAGTCCCAGCCGCCTATCACAATCGCAATAATTAAGCATAAACCAATCGTTAAGACATCTGTATTTAATTCGGCCCAGGTAAACAATCATCGTTTTGTATTGAATAAAACACAAACACTTGTTTATAGTACTTTACACCTAAATACTGGCACTGAATAATGATTTTGATTCCCGTCCTCCTTGCAGCCCGATGAGATAATGCCAATTGTTACATGAAAGTTGACACTTCGCAGGGTTCGCTTTCTTTGCCATTTCGCTGCCTGTCAATTTTCTGTAATAATTTGCATAAGCTGGCTAAATGCAGACAACATATTAATGGGAGAGTAATAATGATTAAAATATTTTAAATAAATACTTTAAACTGGTATCAGTAGGGAACTACAAGAATAGGACTAAGTACACATTTTCTAGACAACTAAAACTGCAATTACAACATATTCTCAAGACCAGGGATCACATATTATTTTAAAACCTTTGATATATTTGCTGAATATTACTTACTATCCCCTTCTTATTGTCCAGTGTATTCTCCTCAATGCATCGGCAGTGCAAACACGAATTACATGAAATTTATAACGAAGCAATACAACCGAAGCCAGAGACATTAATCTTCGACTGTCACTTGGTTTTTTTAAGCTGTGTCTCATTGTTGTTTTTGCCACTGCCACGCCCACTCGCTCCACCTACGCCCTCTGGGGAGAAGTGTATTGTGTGCATTACGCCAATGTCAATCAATCTTGAGCAAATTGATGGACAAGTTGCCGTTACTTATGTCTGTTTGTCCGCCGCTGCTGCTGCTGATGAATCCTTCGTCCTTTCCATCAATGTGCCAGTATGCAGCGTTTGTCTATCCGGGAATAGAACCCAGCAACAATGGCAGGACGAAACGAGCTCGAAAACTAGGTGACTATGTAGTTTTGAGCCTCGAGGGGTTGAGTGGTGAATGGGGGAAAGGATGAGGGGGGATGGCTAGATGGATGGCCTAGTTGGTGGCTTAATTTATGAACAGCAAAGGTAACAGTACTTCCCCAGAAGGAATGCCAGCAAAAAAGCTAAAAATAACCCAGCTAAAAGAAGAAACAATGGCTAAAATACAATAAAGCAGTATCTAGATATTTCACGACTTTTATAGGTACTTTAATTAAATTAAATACTTTAAATTAATAAGATAAGATAAAGAAGTTTTTAACAAAAACAAAAGATTTTACAAAGTTCAAGGTGTGCTCTTAGTACCTTCATCACTGTTAGGAAGGACCTTCTACTCCACGCCATTTTTGTCTATTTTCCATTGTCAACTTTTGCAGGACACGAGGAGCAATCGGCGCGCGTGGCGAGCATCTCTCTTGGCCTGGTCCTGCTCATCCTGATACCCAGCATGCTGCTCCTGGTCTGCGGAGCGAGTTATTGGATTCGCGAACAAATCGCACGGGAGGAGGAGGAGGCTGCCCAGGCTCTGTTGCCCAAATCCAAGTGGCAGAAGTCGAAACAACATGTAATTTGATTAGCACATTGATGAGCTGCCGCAGACGTGCGATCGTGGTCTGAATAAGGAATTGCTCAGCGCGGATTTACAACCTCAAATGTAATTATGGAATTTCATTTTCAAAGAGTCGACACGCATCAAAACTTTATTTATTAACCTCAAAATAAAAGAATAACACAAACAAACACAAATTGATTTGACTTTTGAGCATGTTTCAGAGCCAGGTCAAACCTCAAAAACCATTTACTAATAATTATATATTTCCAGTATAAATAAATAAACACCGTTGACATATCAGGGTTCAATGAAATATTTTTATTTGCTTCTGCGTATGTTTATCTTGCATTTTACTCTTGGGTTACAGTTACATATTGATTTCACTTTAACATATTTAACATTTATATACTCCACTTCGTGTACAGATGAAGACAGCCAGGGGCAGAGACTGGGGCTTAGTGGGGGCTTAGTTAGCTTAGCACTTAACACGTCTTACAGTACAAGTAATTAACTTAGATTTAACACTCAACACCACTTTAGACCAACGGAAAACAAATCGAGTCTTAAGCTACGCTTCCCTTAGAAGAACATTCAGCTGAACAGTTGGATATATTTTTTAGTGATTCTTATTTTTGTTTAGATTTAGATTACTTGCATCTGTGCACATTGATATTGCTATGGATATATCTATATATGTATATATATAGGTTCGTACGAGTGTGGATATCACTTAACCAGAGTCCATGAATGCGGAGAGAGGCCTCCGGCGTGACGGCTTAAGAACTATAAAGCTATTTTTCAGTTAGAGTAAAGTAGAGATTTGTCCTTCGTAACGATGCCCATAGATCAATGGAAACTTGAACGATCTTTGGTTTCAGAGTTCTCTATAGATTTAAATACGATTGCTTAGTCTATAGTACTATTTTCTGGATGCCTTGGACTGCAGAACATTTATCCATGTAAATACTTGTGTTTTGGTTGTGTTGTACATTTTTCTAGGGTTTTCTTTTGGTGCAGTTGTGGGTTTGCTAACAATTTTCGTATTGGTTTATTTACTGGTCGGTAGCCCTGTATAGAAGTTGACGAACCCAATTACATCTATATGTATATATATATTTTTTCCTTTTTGGTTTTGTGTATCCTTTGGTGCCTTGTGGTTATGCTAATTTACGTTTACGGCTTAATTAGGTTGTCCCAAAAGTTGAGAGTGGTTTAGTTAGAATATTTGCCTTACATTGTTTTGCTCGTCGATTTTATACAGTTCGAGATTTTCAGCCTCCCTCGATTAGATTTAGTTACACGAAAAAGTTCAGCCTAAGAAACCATCACAAAGTAGGATCATAATAAATACATATTAACAAATAACACACGTCCTTTACACAATAGTACACACACATCTACAGGTATCACGCAAACACACTTAGAGGGCTTTAACATTTTTACAGGATAATCCACAGGCTGTAACGAGAAAACAATTTAGAGCGATTTTAGTGGGAATACTCCAACGCAAAATGTAAAATATAAATACTCTTATGTCGGTCACGAACTGACCCAGCTTTAAATGGGGCTATTCCCTGCACAGAGAACAAGATTCTAAACATATTATTATGGATAAATATTTAAAAGTCCTTATAGGAAAGAGTAATATTATGCAAATACTTAAATATATGATTAAATTTGGGAATAAGAAGGGGCAAAGCCATTCCTAGAGTTAGTTTTGAGTCTTATTTTGTTCAATCTTTTTATTAGTTACTAAAATATGGTTAGAATATACTAAAATTTTTGTCAATCTGTATAATGGAGCTGTGGAAATCAGAGCTCTGTTTCTGTTTGCTTAAGCGTTTGGCTCCCGTGAGCACGCAATTCAATTTAACCCTTCACGCCCAATTACGCCGTAAAGCCGGGATACGGCTGGGGGCCAGGATCGCCGGAGAGGACACGGCACGGGACAGGACACACGAGGTGGAAACAGTGTCAATGTCAAAAGTTGGACGGCGGCCATGTGAAAACGGAACGGAACAAGAAACTTGACTGGCTTTTTTCGCCGGACTCTCGTTTGTTATGCCAACTGCGTGCCGGCTAGGTGGCTGTTTCGGGCGGGGTTTCCAGGACTTTCTGCTCAGAGGTCGTGGGTGCGCCTGAAAACAAGCCACAAAACAGTCCAACTACAAAGGCGCAAACAACTTTTGATTGCCAAAAAGAACAAATAAAGGCAGTCAACCTATGTCGGCGGCCTTTGTATGGGAATTTTCGAAATTTCAATCACGTAAGCAATTCCCTTTCCCAACAACCGAAAAAAAAGTAAAGTTTAAGGGTCTGCCAGAAAACGATGATCTATGGCATTAGTGGAGCCAGTTTTATGGCTCCCGACAGTTTTGATCTTTGCATTTGGCAACTTTCGAGTTTCAATTTGGATGATGACCCTAAAGAACCAGCAGTTGGAAATGCATATTCCATACTATTTTTTCAGGCTGGATTGTAGCGAAAGCTAGCATTATTTAATTAAGTTTTTATTAGATTTTGTTTATTGAATATAGAGGTTATCCTTTGACATATATATAAAACCTCCATTTAAATGGATGTGCCAGCTGGAAATTGATAAATGAATCGATGGCATCGAGTGGCTGACATATAGCAGTCGATAGTAATTGCACTTGCATGTTAACCCCGGATCCGCTGACAGCATCCTGTCCTCAGGCCCCTCAGCTCCCCTTATCCTTGCCCAGATCCTGCTGACACGCTAAGCAATTTAACAATTTTACAGACAATTAAACCACAACATGCTACGAGTCCTTGGCTGTCCTTCGGCCGAGCTGTCATTGAATCGACTACGACTACGACGACAAAATGGCTAAAATGTACTTGCATCTAATGCTCTCTCTCTCCTCGCCTGCCACTCTCGGCACATAAAATATCGATTAGTTTAATGTGCAAAAATAGCAGCAAGTGTTTCCTTGGGGGTCATACCCGGCCACGCCCCCCTGCCTCTGACAGGCGGACGGTCGAACACACAGGAATTCTCAGCAAATTGAATTAAAATTGTAAATATCGGAGCATCGTTGCTGCCTCGCAACTTTATGGCCCCACAAATCAAATGCACGAAGGTGGGCCAAATGTTGTCCATACGCCCCGTGGACATACACTGGGCAAAAGGGAATTTTTGAGTGGCAAAAAAGGCAGAGAGCGGCGCAAAAACTGCCACTTTAGCACCCCCGCTGTCTGAAAAGTCTGAAAAGTTTACGCCTTTTGTCGAGCGGAATAAAAAAGTGTAAGCTGTGGCGGAAAAAACCAAAGAAAATGTGGTGCCCGCTGGAAAAATCGGAATCGGAAACGAGAAAATGGTTCACGGAAAGTTACCGACATCGAAGATGCCTTTGTTTCCCTTTTTTGCGGAAAAATTGCATTCGATTGAAAAAGAATAACATAAACATTGCGCTCACTCGATTTGCACCGATTGCAAAGGATATATTGGACCGTATATTTTCCCGTTGAAAATAAATATATTTTCTCAGCCGTAAATGTGCTGATCAAAAAAAAAATTTAATTAAAGCCGAAATAAAATATTTGTAAATTTCAACCAGGTGTCGATGGGCAATGTGCGGTAATATATTTTGTTGTGTGAGATATATTTTTTTCAGCAATAAATTAATATTATCAAGATAAAATTGGAAGCCCAACTATAAGCTTTAAAACAAATATATATAAGTGGAACTTTTTGTTAAAAGTGAGCTATTCTTTATGGAATTTAATGCAAATATTAAAGTACGTTTTTGGTAATAATTTTTGCTGTCCCCTTTAAATAGGAATAATCATATATTTGGTTTAATAATATAATTTAAATAAAGAACGAGTCTCTCCCGCGCAGAGCTCACCAAGTCGGACATTAAAAATTATGATTAATTTTAACCAGACAATTGTGCCCAGACACTCTTTTCAATAAAATAATGCAAGCACTTTAGTAATATAAAAAATACAACATTTTCCCAAATTATTATTAACTAAAAGTTTCCAGGCAACTCTGTGATTTATTAGAATTTAAGAAATTAACTAAATTAAGGCAACACTTTCTTCGGTAACCAATTACCTATTTAAACCAAATAGAGTTAAACAGATGCAGGATGCAACGGGTTTAAATGCAATCCACTTTAAGTCCTTATGCTGTCATAGCAAATGCCACTTCCGACTGCTCCTCAGGCCGCAAGATGCCCCGGCTGTGAGCCAACTGTGTAAACAATGAGCCAGTTCAATTTGGTGCGGTAAACCCGCCTCAAATTGATTTGTTGTCGGCAACATTTAGAGGCAGACAGTGAAGTGATTTGCACCAGTGCAGCTGCGGAACTGCGTGGCAAAGTTGGCTCGGTATGCAAATGGATGAAGTCATCGAAGTCCTCTATTTGCCCAGGTTCTATTTGCGGCAGAGTGGGACGTTAAAGCCAGTTAATGCTGTTGCCAAGTTGTCTGCAATGGAATGGAATGTCTCTTGTTTGCCTGTTTGCAATCAGTCTAACTTTAATTGAAATTAGTGCCGAGTTTTCGATTAAGCCACGCCTCGAATGCTTTCCCAGGCAAATGTTGACAATGCCCAGTGTCGAGTCCTTGCTGCAGTTAAATTACTCCTGCCACATGCTCCATTGGCTACCTTCGAGTGTCCTGCATCCTTTCATCAATTGTTAATAGAGCAGCCCGAGCGGGGCAATAAAAGTTTTTATGCCCCAAAAACTGGATGTCGACAGTAATCTAAATAGGAAAACTTTTCTGCAGGGCATCCTAAAAACTAAGCATGCTAGAAACTTTGGCCAACATTCCACATTCTGACAGTTTCGCCAGGTGAGCAGCAAAAAGATGACATAACTCAATTGGACATTAGACGGAGTTCCTTTTGAAATGTCAGGAGTTTCTATTGAATTTACCGGGTCAACCCTTTCGGTTGCACGGGGCGTATGCGTAACTCAGCTGGCAGTGCCTCATTATCGCCTTGTGCTAATGTCATCAGCATTATTACTATATAAGCGTTATTATGTCCCAACCTCCCTGGGTTAGCACAGTATTCTTTTATATTTTTCCCCAGTTTACCCCACCTCTCCTGCTCCAGTAGAGAGACGCCTCGGGACCGGGAGCAGAACGAAGCAGAAGCCTTTTGCCTCTGACATTTTGTCGTCGGCTCATCGCAATCATAATTTCCATCTTTATGAATTTTAAATGAGACGGAGACAGGGTCTCCTTTTCTCCCTGCAGCTGACAAACTTTGCACGCCTGTCACTGGGAATTTCAACTAAATTTTTAATAAGATGCCCGGCCTTGAGTGCCACGCCCAATTGTCGCATAAGAGTTTATGCCGTATTTAGCTGGGTAAATATTTATTTGATTGGTATTTTTCTTTCCACCGCGCTGTCCGGATTTGTGTGTTAGCGCGCAGGAAGCGGAAATTGTGCGAGGTCGATGGCAGCATCTGTATTTCCATTGATGCGGAAATGTAAAGAAAACCCGGCCCTTTATTGCCTCGAAATAAATTTGCCCCAGATAAACACACTACTATATATCCCTCTGTCTGTCTGTCTGGGCCTATGATAAATGATTCTGAAGTGGCACCGATGAGCGACTCATTAAAGCTGGTGGATATGGAGTGCAGGCAGTGCCAGCGGTGCAATCATTAAATATAATTACAACTCTGAAGAGTGGCCCTATGGCCAATGCATTCCTCATCGAAGGTCCTTAAAGCGGGGCAACTCTCAAGAAAAGGCAGCCACCCAGCAACATCCTGTAGAAATGGGACGGATGTGAAAAATAAATAAGACTAAATAGGAAAATTGAGGAAAATTATGAGCAGATGAAAAGGAAGAGGAACAACACGGACAGGAAGGGAAAGGAAACAACCCAAAAGCTGGGATTTTGTGGGATTCTGCGAGGGGAAAGGAAAGTGCCACCAAATCAGGCAACTTTTATGGGTATTTTGTACTTTTTACTTCTGGCTCCAATGAATTTCAATGAGCAGCGGGCAGAGTTGAGATTTATTAAAAATGCCTGACCATATTTCCAGACATTTAATTAGGGAAATTTTCTGCCGCAAAAACTAATCAATGTTAATCCATTTCTAACGAGGCCTCGTTAGGACCTCCCCCAAGAAAAAAACCACATCTCTACCGATGCCTGCTGAATGGCATCATCAAAATGCCTGAGCCCGATCCTGTGCCTGCCAACTTCCAAGTCATGAAATTGCATGCCAACTTGTTGTTGCCCCTGGCATTTAACGATAATGTGCGCCATATCGAGGCCATAAGCAGATATATACCGCCTGAGGGATAGACGGAGACACGCAGTCAATGGCGATATATGTGGGTTGTGTGTGCACTTAAAATGCCAGCCCAAAAATTGGGCACCGAATTTGCCTGCAAGTATCCAACATTCAGCTTTTTTGCCGAGGCATGTTACTTTCATACATATATGCCAATGGGCTTCTGAGGGGGCGTTTAATGCGATTTCATTACGCTTTGTGACATTGTATATTAAACAAAGTTCTGGCTAAAAATAGGCTCGAGGGTTTCCATTAATAACTACCAATTTCATCATTTACTGAAGGTCTTTCCCAGCTTGACTGCAATTTATATAATGCTTTGCTATTAAGACACCATGTGATTTATCTTCAATAGGTTATAAAATATCAATTCACAGAAACATCTTACAAAGCAATGTATTGTATAATACAAAAACGCTAGAATCTAAATAATATAGTAATTTGTAAAAAAATAAACTTAAAAAGGAAAAAAAGAAGAAATAAAAATCAAATACGAGCTAGCCTCTAGGAGAGTCGGAAGCTAACTGAAGGAAATATTAAAAATCTCCAAATAGAAGGGAATGTTAAAATAATCCAAGGCCTACTCTGTAAAAAAATGAAAGAAACATAAATTAAATTTTCTAAATATATCGATATGTTGAAGCTTGTATTCTTTCGAAAAAATAATTAAATATCGATGTTGGATTTATTCCCTACTGAGCCGTCAGAGAATATTTTCCAGAGATGTTTCTTCTCTGTTTAGTTGTTTTTCTATGTATCTATGACGTGCACAAATATAAAATTAAATTAAATCAGTTAGCATTAAGGAGGCAATCATTTACAAATTGTGCAAAAATAATTTATTGAAGTGCTTATTTGTTTGGCTAATCGCTCAGTTCAGAGCTGCCCTCGCTGGTGGCATTTCGGCAGGATGCCCCCATGCCTTGAGAAGGTTCGCCGGCTTGCTCATGTCAAATATTTGTTTTCAAAATATGTGTTAAATTCTCTATGCACAGTGCCATTTCCCCGATTGCCCCCTTTCCGCTGCTCCGTTCTGCGGTATTTTGGCTGAAATAGAACTCTTTGCTTGCAGCAGTACCATCAGGAGCAGCTCGGTTGGCCAAAACTTTGTAAACAAAAACACACACAGAATATATAAGCGCCAGCATCAGGCACAGGATTTAGCTGGAGGATAAAATGTGTGGACGGAGACGGAGGCGGGTCAGGAGCTAGGAGCCAGGACTTGCTCTTTCCTGAGTGGGAGATATATATATTTAACTGTTTGGCATATTATGGCTTTTATATTGAGTTGTTTTGGACTTATCTAGTTTACTGCCGAACGGATTGGGCCGAATGGGTTGAAAGTTGCCAGAGCTCCTCGTCGTGGCACAAAATATTCTTTATGGCTGTCATTTGAATTTGTCCAGATAAGGCCAACGCAGTGGTTCTGGCTAATTTCAACGGGCTTTCAGGAGATGGCCTGATAAATTTGCATTAAAGAGAACTTCAAGGATAACAGCCGTAGTCGAATTACCCCATCCTATGAAATGGGAGCTTCCCATGTATACTTATGCTCTCTAGGAGCTTTCACCTTAAACACACATAATATTCTTTACAATTTGTTCACATATGTTGACTAGGTGCCCAAGGACAGAGCTCAGGCTAATTTCCAGGAATCGGAGGACATGGCCGATAATGTGGCATAAATTACGAGAACGTAAACCTACACGCAAGAAATGTAAATCATTTGCAAAGTGACTCGGCAAAGTGGTTGGCCTAAATGGGTTGGCTCAAATGCCAACTGAGTGGCTGCAGATAGGAGAGCATTAACATAAATTACCTTGCACGAGGATGCGACGATCCGAGGCTCCTCCGGCTCCGCTCCTCCGGCTCCTCATTTCCCTTAAGACCGCAACGTGCCGGCAGCAGCAATCACACAATGCCACACAGACGGGGAGACTGGGAGACAGAGAGACGCACAGGAGGAGACTTGGGTGGCTGCAGGATGCAGGACAACACAAACACACAGGCATAGAAATGAAGTGGTTAAGTGGTCCAAGGACCAGCAGGCCCGTACATTCGGACTTTCTTACATCGGACAGACGGAGGAGTCACGCACGCAGTTTCAACTTTACAGGATGTTTCAGCAGCAGCAAGACGAATCCTTGCACATCTCCTATGTGCCCCCAGCTCCGGCTCCGGCACCAGTTCCCGCTCCTGCTCCTGCGCCGGCGGACGAGGTACGTGACACGCTGGCATGTCCTGTCCGGTGCGCTGGTGGCGGCGGACCTCCTGACAACGGCGTTGTCGGTTGCAGCAGCGGCGAGTCCAGGCTTCCGTTCCCACTGCCACCCGCTCCCGGAGGAAGTGAACCCGCGGCCGCCGCACTGCTGGTGGCGCGTGTCAGGAACCAACAGTCCATGGGCGTCGGCTTGCCCTTCATGATGACCGGGCCGCGGTACTCCAAGTTGAATGAATCATCCTGGTTGATCGCCAGGCAGAGGAGCCTGCAACAAAAAAGGAAGTCATAAGTTGCAGTCGGCAAAAAAATATGTTATCATCTGAAGAGGAATGGTTTTTTAAGCACTTCTGTCAAAAGACTATCTTTTGAAATATGTTTCTTAGGAAAAAGGAGCAGAAAATATGTGTCATCTGGCTATCTAGAAAATATATAGTTTGATTTATATTATGTTTATTTTACAGAAGGTCTTCCGTAAGTTAGCTTAATAATTTCCCAAGCCACAGTGTTATTCTTCAAAATAGATTTGATTTGAGTTTCCGCTAGGCTTTTGCCCCGATTTATTATTGTCTTAGGAACAAGATACGACTAAATTTGTTTGTTTGTTTAGCTAAAATGATGACTTAAATCGGAAATCATAAGAAAGGTTTGGGTAAAGGCCTATCTAAGCTAAGCAATTTAAATAAAACTCTTATATATACGAATCTCTCAGAATATATCAATTCATTGCACTTTTAAGTTCTTGTAAGCATTTTTTGTAAGTGTGAGAGTGTCACAGCTGGAGAGCCGTCATAAATCCGGGTTATTTTCCTGGAGTCGGCTTGAGTGCTTACAATGCACTCGGAATGATGCATATCTCTGGAGTGATATTTTTGCCAATCTCTTCGCCAATAAATTGCAGTCGTAATTTCTCCCCGAGCGACGCTGTTGGCCAACTTCTAGATGGCATCGCATCGTATTATGTAAATTCGCTTATTGCGTTTTATTTGCCCGCACATTTGGCTGACAGAATAAAAATTTCACCAGGCTTTGTGTGTGCGGATGCATTTCCGTTTCCGCTATGGCATCCGGCGACCGCAACCCACATATTGTTGCATTTATGTGTGCACGCACACACGCAATATATGTATCTGATGATTGCATACGCATTTAATTCAATTTATTCACAACCTTTGGGCGGCAGTTGGCCACAATTGCATTGCCGATGACCGCCCTTTTAATTAGCGCTCAGGTGAGCTCTGATCAGGTGAAAATATGGCCGGCAAACCAGCAACAGCAGGAGTGCCACAGATACTCCCTTTTAATGGACCTGGCTTAATTACGTGCCTTCTCCGTACGCCCTTCGTTTTTATTTGCATATGCGATTAAGGCGCAGGACCCGAAAGTCTCCATTATTATCCCGTCATCATCTCATTGTCTCTGCGGATCCGGATCCGCATTCGAGCTCGGATTCATGTGTGCGTTCTTAATTAATGTTTATGGCTGTGCTTAAATATTTACCCAACGCTTAATTGTCAGTCCAAATATTAAATGTGTAAATATTGCCACTGATGGCGTCGCACATGGAATGAGTGCCTGAATAATTTATGCATGCGTAAATTGATATATAAGCTGCATAAGCAAAAAGTAATTGGGAAAAGGGATACAACACCGTGTAAACAATTCCCCTATTATTTTAAATTGTAAGCACAGGAATTTACATTTAAATTTGGGAAATTTATGTTTTTTGCATTTGTTTATGAATTCCCCTTTTTATAATTGCCTCAATAAATTCTTTGTCGTCAGGCAGAACGATGAGGTAAACAATGCATTAGATTGTTTGATCAATTTAATTTTAAATTAAATTACATATACCAGGAAATTAGCATTTTAATTGGAAATAATTCAGGGAATCCTAAAGAAAAGCAGGTTAAGCCGCAGAATGTTTTTTCGTTGGCAGTGTAATCAATATCACAAACAATCAAATTGATTTGTAAGCGGTAATTTTACTTGAAAATATTATGGCAAGGAGACTTTTCGGGGTATAATTAGTCATCGGTTCCCTTTTGCTGGGGGATCAATTTACTTAAAACAAGCAAAGAAGCTAGCTTGGGCAAGCCGACGTTTATACACCTTAGCATATATCTATCTATATAAATTTAAATTTATATAGTCTAATTTTATATAGTCGCTTGATACGACCTGTTCCGAGTGGTGGAAATATAAGTATTGGGAAAGTTTCATTCTATATACCTCTAAGACTGAGTGACTGAGTAGAATCTAAAAGAAGAAGAGCGGGACGAAGGAACAGAGGGATATGGCTAAATCGATTTGGCTGTTGCTGCTTATCAATAGCATATTCTTTATAAGGCTGGAAGTGACTTATACACTGCAAACTTCTGCGTAATAAATAAAGCTGATGAAGCATACTGTGAACTTTTTCTGAATAATCCTCAAATGTTTATTTTAAAAAGGCCAATAAAATTAGTGTAGTCCCAAAAATATACAAAGAAAATATTCTCTTCAACATACAAATAAATATAAATATTTAAATATATCAATACCATTTGAATTGATTTACAGATTACACTCAAAGTCCAACAAATAAATTCCTTAATTGACAATTCATTTTAAGATGCCATAGAAAAACAGCTTAGCTGTGAGAATGTTGTCATTTCCATATTGATTAAGCACACAAACCGGACTATTATTTTTATTACCAAACGATTTTCCCATTTACGCTGAATAAAATCTGTGTGAAATGTGCGAATATATATTTTGAAATGTCATTTTAATACCGCTTTATGCTTATGATCCGCCTGTTAAATCGGCTTAACGTTCTCTGTGTAAAGAGCGAGAGGGTTTGGGAGAGAGCAGCAAGAGAGAGAGACGAGAGAGTGAGTGCGTGGGCAGAATCAGCTGTGTGCTGTTAGAACATTCGGTTTCATTTGTTTAGTTTTCCGGCGACTGCTGATGAGCGGGGTGGAATATTCTGTGTGAGTTGCGTGCGGTGAATAAATTGGTTGGAAAAATGCAAGGAAATTGCACGTAGCTATCAACATTTTTGAAAAACCCATCGAATCGCGTTCAATTGAGTCCTTGAATCCTGCCCAGGATATTGAAGTGCCTCGAGAGATTCAGCTTGGCGGCAGGTAATCAAACACCTGTTTGCCAATCACTTCTCTTTCGAGAGGGCAATGGGAAATTTAAAGGAGTGTTATACGGTTTTACATAATAAATAATTCTCATTCTGTTCCCTTAAAATAAATATGCATTGCTTTCAAGGGAAATACTTTGTTTTTCCTGTTAATTATTCATTTGTTTATGTTTCTTTCGAGTTCTAGCGGCACGTCATTGCCAGCAAGCAAAAAATAAATCAATAGCAAGAGCAGGGCACAAAAAGAGAGTGAGCTCTCTCTTGCCCTTAATTATTGCTCTCTTTTGTGGCATTCCGGCTCTTTAGCTGCTTCTGTACGGGAGTTTTTATCGTGTTCCAACGTGTTCTGCGAACTTTAAATTTTTGGAGCGGAAAAAATATATTTTAAAAAAATTATCCCTGAAAGTGATTTAATTTTTTTTAAATTTGAACAATGTTTTCGCAGTTGCTAGCGGCTTTCCAGCGACTTGTAAGTCAATTAAAAAGTCACTTTTTGTGGGTTCACTGCTGGTTGCCATTGCCGCAACATTTCTACGGCTTCCGGCGGGAAACTGAGTCACGGACACGGTTACGGTTACGGGCGAGGGAACGCTTGCGCCGGCAGCCCCACGAGAGGGCAGATTACCAACGCAATTGGAGCATATCCCGCCGCCAGCTGGTCATGGACTACATCTTCGAGTGCTTCTTCGACGACACCTTTGACCAGATCACGCGGAACGGCCTGCAGGACCGGCAGTCTCGCCGCGATGTCCTTGACCATCTGAGCGCCATCATCAAGGGCTGCAGCGAGGGCCAGGACACGCAGACGGAGGAGGTGGCCGCTATTGCAGTGCTCGCCGCCATGCGCTTCCATCGCCTGGCCAAGGAGCAGAACGGAAAGGTGAGGGGTAATAATTGTAAAGGAAATTCAGATTCCAAATTCTCATTTTTTTGTAAAATCAGAAAGACTTTTTATAGATTTAGAATTTAAAAGTGCCTTTAGTTAGTGTTTTTATTTATTTATATAATGTCTAATAATATATTCTTCAAGGCAATTTGAAAATTGATAACTAAAGCCTGAATAAATAAACAAAAACGCAAAGAAAAAAAGCAGGAAGAGGAGTCGTTGCGAAAACAAAACTGAAACCCGGCAACAGCCTCTCCCTTGCCTTGATACTCAAAACCTAGCTGCCGAGGAAGCCGCTTCGCTCTCCAGTCCAGCAGTAGCAACCAACGAAGGGTGTGCCTCCATTGTGTAGCTTGAGGAGAACTTATACTTATATATATCATCGAGATGTCCCAAACGAAGACCCCGCCCGCTGAGCCGGCAGCCATCGAAAGTGCCAGCAGTCAGCCGCGAGTAAAGATCGGACATTATCTGCTGGGTGCCACCTTGGGCACCGGCAGCTTTGGCAAGGTGAAGGTCGGCGAGCATCAGATAACGCGCCTCAAGGTGGCGGTCAAGATACTTAACCGGCAGAAGATCAAGAGTCTCGATGTGGTGGGCAAGATACGGCGCGAGATCCAGAACCTGAAGCTCTTCCGTCATCCGCACATCATCAAGCTGTACCAGGTCATCTCCACGCCCTCGGACATTTTTATGATCATGGAGTACGTGAGCGGCGGGGAGCTATTCGATTATATTGTGAAGCATGGCAAGATGCCGGAGCACCAGGCACGTCGCTTCTTCCAGCAGATGATCTCGGGCGTGGACTACTGCCACCGGCACATGATCGTGCATCGGGACTTGAAGCCGGAGAACTTGCTGCTCGACCACAACATGCACGTGAAGATCGCCGACTTTGGCCTCTCGAATATGATGCTGGACGGGGAGTTCCTGCGCACTTCGTGCGGGTCCCCGAACTATGCCGCTCCGGAGGTCATCTCCGGCAAGCTGTACGTGGGCCCTGAGGTGGACATTTGGTCCAGCGGCGTCATCCTCTACGCTCTGCTCTGCGGTGCGCTGCCCTTCGATGACGATCATGTGCCGACGCTGTTCCGTAAGATCAAGTCGGGCATTTTCCCGATACCCAAGCACCTGAACAAGCAGGTGGTGAATCTGGTGTGCCAGATGCTGCAGGTTGATCCCCTCAAGCGGGCCAATATCGAGGAGATCAAGAAGCACCAGTGGTTCCAGAAGGATCTGCCCGCCTACCTCTTTCCCTCGTCCATCGAACACGACTCCAATGTCATCGACACGTACGCGGTGGCGGAGGTCTGCACCAAGTTCGGTGTGACGGCCGGCGAGGTGCACAGCTCCCTGCTTGGTGGGGATCCCCACGATCAGCTGGGCATCGCCTATCACCTGATAATTGACAACAAGCGCTTCGCCGACGATACCGCCAATCAGCTCAACGAGATCAACAATTTCTTTGTGGTCGGATCACCTCCATTGCCGACGCCGCTCCAGGCTCCATTGGCCACTGAGACCGTGGGCGGCGGTGGTTCGGCGTCCAGCTCGGGCAGGACCACACCTGTGCCGCCAGCTCCAGCTGCTACTGGCAGCAGCTCCATCCGGCCGCATCCGGAACGGATTGCCCCCTTGCGCGAACGCCAGCTGACTGTGTCTGTCCAAAAGTCGGGCGGCGGTGCCTTCCCGGAGAAGACAGCGCGCAGTGGAACGCCCATCAAGCGGGCCAAGTGGCATTTGGGCATCCGCTCGCAGAGCAGGCCCAATGACATCATGCTGGAGGTATACCGGGCCATGAAAGCCCTCAGGTACAAGTGGAAGATCATCAATCCGTACCATGTGCGCGTCCGGCGGCAGAACCTAAAGACAGGCCAGTTCTCCAAGATGTCGTTGCAGTTGTACCAAGTGGATGTCAAGAGCTATCTGCTGGACTTCAAGTCGCTGACCAACGAGGAGGTGGAGCAGGCCGACGATGTCATTATGGAAAGTCAAACTCCTCCCGTACTGAGTGTGGCGGGTCATCACACCATGGAGTTCTTTGAGATGTGCGCCGCTTTGATTATTCAGCTGGCCCGCTAAGGAGACGGAGAAGATGAAGAAAAGGGTCTAGGATCTCCTTGGACTGCATCGCACAATAGAAGAGTAGCCTGGAGAGCAGGAGAAGGTCGAAGCTCTCCTATTAAGACTCATCTTACTATTTATTTTAACCGAACAAATATATAACGCCTATTTTGTATTAACGAATTGTAATCGAGGGGAAGGAGGTCAGGATGTCTGTGCTGCTTAGCTTGAAATCCTTGAATAAATCTACCCATATATATTCAAAAACCATAGTTGGTTTGCCTTTCTGCTTGAGAACAGCTCCAGGCTGCAATTACCTCTGATTTAAACTAGATTCCATATATATGTATATTCCCGCAGGTATGCCTCATGGGCAAGTACCATAACATCCTGTACATCGGCCTGCGCACCTGCTGGGACTGGGGAGTGCGAGACTCCGAGGTGGTCGTTCAGCTACTGGGTGAGTAGAACCAAAGGGGCAGAGGCCGGAGATGGAAATGGAGCCCCGGCTCAAACCCAAACTCAAAGAGGCAGCCCGGCTAAATAATTTAATTTATGTGCATATGTATGCGGTGGGACATTCATTCCCTGTGTGTGCTCTGGAATAATTTGAGTTAAAGGAGTATACCTGGTCCTCCTTGAAGAACTCCTAAAAATATCGAATCTTCTGGGTCTTAGAACAAGTTAATAGATATTAAATATAATTTTAGGAAATAATAAGCTAGTTTAAGTAATCCAAACTACATTAGCTATAGATACTGATTTTTTAGGGAGTTAAAACATTTCTTAAATTATTTATTTAATATAGTTATATGTGTGTTTTAAGTGGAATAAAATGCAGATAATTCAATGAGCTGTAGGTAAATTTATCGACTTTATATTTTGGCAATCATGAAGCCTTTATAAATATTTTTTAGCTCCCCCTTTCAATGCTTAGTTTTTCCTAAATTTGTTCCCTGTGTATTTGCTCTCTGAGTGTGTGTGTTTTGGGGCGTGTCTGTTTGCTTTGCATATTTTAATGAATTTTATCCCAGCGCATCAGATTATTACGCCCATAAGCTGCCTGCCAGGCCGACAAGCAGGCAGTTTTAACTTTAATCACGTGTTTCTGCTAATTGCGTTAAGAAAGTGTTGCTAATGTCGTTCTGCTGTTGTTGCCGCTGCATCGTAAAACTTGTAAAGTGCCTTAAAGTGTTGCAAGTTATTTGGGGCGCACATGCGTATATTTGTGTCCCTTCGTACCGGCTCTAATTAAAATGCTGCGTAAAGTTT
This sequence comes from Drosophila pectinifera, assembly GCA_008042775.1. Classification (NCBI taxonomy): domain Eukaryota; kingdom Metazoa; phylum Arthropoda; class Insecta; order Diptera; family Drosophilidae; genus Drosophila; species Drosophila pectinifera. The sequence continues at coordinate 82,269 of VNKC01005283.1, read as the reverse complement.
GCTAACGAGTGGGGGCGAGGCCGGCGAGGAGAGAGCCCGAAATTAATGGCATGCCTCTGTCATGGGATCTCTGGACTCGTGTGCAATAAAACTTGCTCCCTGTATGTCCTGTCGGGACATGGCCTGCCATGCCCTGAATTTTGTTGCCTTATTTTGGCTAACAGCAAGCCCGGCTGGTTGGCAAACATTTTGCCCAGTTTCCGTTTTCCGCTGACTTCATTTTGTTGCCAAAAAAGCCACAAGCTACAAAGGGACCATAGGAAACCAAATATGCCAAAAAGGAGCTGGCCAAGCAGCAACAAGTACAGCCACGTAATTAGCTTTTTTATGGCAGCCGCCGCTGCGATTTGATGACATTATTTAAGCCCCCTCTCCCCTGCAAAGAGTATACTGTTTATATTTCTTGATTTAATACATTAACTATTTGGCTAGGAAAACTATAAACACACATTTAATATATTCTAAATTCGGTATTTATTAAATTACTTTTTTTTAATTAAGAGAAACCCATTAAAAAGTATTAACCCTTGAAATTATATACGGTTCTCTCCTTTTAGGAGCCATTTATGAGTGCGAAAAGACTTTTGAGCGCATTTTCCTGGGCGCCCTGTTTGGACCACATGCTCCCCACTTCATCGCCGGCTGGCGCAGTGACTTCCAGGATCAGGTGAGTGACTGACAGCCCCCCTCTCGAAATCCCTACTGCATATAGCCACCCTCCTTTGGATAGTTACGCCATGTAAGCCCTTTGTTTGCAGCATGAGAATGTCCGGGCTATGGTTTACTTTCTGAAGCATGCGACACGCGAGAAGCTCACGCTGCCCGTCTGGATACCGCGCTTCGAGCAGGAGCGACAGCTGAGGTGAGTCCTGGCTCCTTTCTCCTATTATGCCATCCTTCTCTGTGACTTTCAGTGCATTTCCCGCTTTCTCTGCTCGCCTCGAGCAATTTTCACACTAGCCGGGTTAATTGGATAGTTGGATAGTTGGATAGTTGGATAGTTGGGGTGACATGTGAAGCACTCTATTCGCAGAAGCAGATTGTTCCAAAGTCTTCATAACCTAGGTCCTGACATTTATGATGTCTCTATTTCGGAAAATTAAGTTATGGTCACCATGAGATCCTCCTATCTTAATTAGTTATGAGCTATGGAGTTTGCTATCAATAATTATTTTGGAAAAAACCCCTTTGTAGTTATTCTTTAAAAGTATATCACAGCAACAGCTTTCCCACCACAGATATTAATGAGTCTGTTCTCACAATCATTCAGTTTTCGGTTACAATAAGATACCATAAATAACCGCTGGGAATACAAGAGAAGAGGGGACTGACGCGAGAGTGAAAAGTAACCAGGGAATGAAAGGATTTTAATTAAATTAATACATCAGCCATTGTTGTGGCTCCTGTAGTTGTCGGGTGTGTGTGTGTGTGTGTGTGTTGTATGTGTCTGCCATAATTGAGTGAAAGATGGCGACACTTCACACACATACCCACACTCTCACGGCTACAAATACACTTGCCTGCACAATGGCCGACGCAGCGAACGCTCTCAATCACTGGCGGTGCCCGCCCCTCTCACTCCCACTGCTGCTGGTGTCATGTATAATTAAGATTTTCATTTGCAGCTTGCTGCGGGGGGGTTTCCTCATTTTTCTCACCCCTTTTCTCGCTTTACCAACAACAGAGATTTATGCACATGTGTGAGTGTGAGTGTGTTGTATCTGATGCGATAAGCTGAAAACCAACAGGCAGCGATGTAAACCTTTTGTTATTTCGGCTTTGTTCGCCAGCACTCCGGAGGATTAAAGTCAAAAATGCGTGTAATAAGCGCACAAAGCATCCTCAACCCCACCACGCCCACTAATCCCATACAGTGGTGCTTATTTGGCGGATTTTGATATATATTTCAGCTTATTACTGGGCTAAAAAAAATAAAATGTGATTATGAGTATTTTTTCAAGTATATAGTTATTTTCTTATAATTTGTTATCAATGTTTTATATCGTTTTTATTCTCATAATTAATTAAATTAATTTAATTATGGTTAGGATTAAACTATGACTTAATCAGAAAGATAATTAAATGGATAATAGGGTATATAGAATATTTTAAAATCTGCAAAACACTCTCTCTTCTCTAAGCTACTCTCACGATGTGTTGTAGCCACTTTTTTAAGGCCAGAAAGGTCAACACTGATCCACACACTGGATACACTGACTGTTTGCGCTTCTTGAACAAACAGAAGACAAAAAACTGACTGCAAACATTAAGACGACATTTATGATGCCCTCTCGCAACAGCGGCCAAAGTCATGAATAAACGTTAATAGCTGCAGCTGTGTGTGGGTGTAGCATATGTGTATGGCAGAGAGTGTGTGTTTGAGGTGGGCGGTTGTGTGAGTGTGTGTGTGAGTAGGGAGCTGTGAAAAGCAAGCAATGTGACAATAAACGTTTGGGCCAAATGCCGTTAGAGCTGCATAAATCAGTGCTGAAACAGCATATTGCTAAAGTTCCACTTCTACAGGGAACACTTGAAAAAATATTTAATTAAAGCTCAGAAAAAGTATAGGTAATCAAAACAGATTCTTATGTGTAAATACCGAATAAAATTACCATTAAAACATTGATAATAATAATGTAAATAAAGATTTCCAAATATCTGATAACAATTAGTAATAGTAAATTCTACCATGAATACCTAAACAATTTCAGAAAATTTATCATTAAGCTGTAACCACAAAAAGGTTTTAATTTAATTTAAAAGAGCCTTCAAAATGCCATTTTGGTTTAATGAATTTTTCATGATTGCAGCCAGTAATTGCTTAGTTTGATGACTTCACTGCTATTTAGCATAATCCAGCACTAGGAAGGGTAAACCTGTTGACTAGACAGCGCTCCACGCATAATTTATATCCCTGAAAATCCTCTGCAATTCTCCTTAGCTTAACTACAAGTTCTCACTGTAAGGTGAAGTATAAAGCCGCAGCTAAGACCCTTAGTTAGACAGAAATTTGATTTGTCAGCCCACACACACTCATCGGCTGATTAAATTGTTAATGTTTGATTTAACGGGGCAAATCAGTGGCGAGGGCGGGAGTACTCCCGCCTCGACGGACACAAATCCTTCAGGAGCGGATTTGCTGAGTGAAACTGTCGCGCGATGCGAGTGGCGAATGTCTTGATTCGTACAGGGACTCGCTTTTATCGCTGCCAATAAAACGCAAATGAATTTGCCAAGGCAATTTCCCAGCTGTCATCGGGATGGTGGCTCGAAATGCGCTTATCGTGAGCTCGCCAGCGTAGGTGTAACACTGTGAGGGTTACTTCCGGTTTATTGTGGTTTTTGCTCTTTTATTTGCCTACTTTTATGCCTAGACATAAAAGCCCAATGCGAATGCGAGTGCGTATGTGTGTATGTGTTAGTGTTGTGTCGCAAATGTGCTCTAAGTGCATTGTACATGCTAATGCCTGAATGGAGACAAACGCCTTCCACTCGCAAGCCACATTACGTATACGCAGTGTGAAAACGAGGCAGCACTGAGAGAACTGGCGAAGCAAATAACAAGTTAAAAATACTGTTACAGAAGTTTAGGAAGCCAAATTTATTAAATTTAAAGTAAGTAATTTCAAATGGAAATTGATAAAATTAATGAGAAATCAGGACTTAAATGAGGGGTTAATATATTTATATAATTGCCTCTTTTACATTGCAATTTATTAAATAAAATCGATTGTGAACGATAGCAAAGCTCCCTTGACATATTTATTTATTTAATTACTTAATTATTAAGATTTCTCCATGTGCCTTTTTATATTATCTGAGGGCAAGCAACAAGCAAGCAGCTTAATTGAGGTCTGCCACCCATTTTCCCAGCTCCTGTTAGTCCTGCTAATGTGGGAAGTCCATTTGATGCTTGTCTCCCATTAAAGTTGCCACACAGAGTGGCCTAAACGCAACTTGGCGACATTTACTCACTCCCACTGCTACTCTTACTGACTTTTCCGTATCCGGTTCTTTGTTTTTTTATTGCAGATTCATAGATGTCCCCATTGAGTCCTGCGGAAAGTCTTCGCCCCTTCGCATTGCCCTGCAGGCGAATGCGCCCGAAATGCTGCTCATACTGCTGAGGTAAGTTACAGAGAGGAAGACAAGTCTAAGAAAATTCTAGGGGGGTTTCCGGGGACAAGGAGATGTGTGCCACTTCAATTAGCGCGAAATATGCAAAGCGGTCGCCACTTGGCGGCGCCGCAATGTATGCAACATAAAATACAAGACGCTTAGCATAAGCAAGTGGTCGCGAGCCGCAAAAAAACAAGAGACTAAAGAACGCACTGAGCACCCAAGGAAATATAGAAAAAGAAAAGGAAAAAAAATGATCATTAAATATGAAAGTCGCTGCCAAAGCAAATTTGCATCACAAGGCAGTCTCCGCCGTGTCTCATGGTCCCTTCGTCGCCAAAAAAAAAACAGCTTGTAAAAAGTTATGAGCATGCACTCAAAGGCAACAACAGAGGAAAATGCAGAAACACAAGGGAAAAAACATCTAGAGGCGGGCCGGGATTCATAAATTTATATGAAAACGCCTGCAGTTTTCGTCCATCGTCCTTGACTTTCGTCGTCTCCGGCAATTTATTGTTTCTTAACTTGATATTGCCGCCACGCCCCATTGCCACCAGCAGCTCGCCCAGCCAGTTTGCCTCAACTGGCCCCTCGATTCCTGATGCAGCGCCAAAAAGTATGCTTTGCATAAAATGCGAATATTGATTGCAGGCCAAAAGGCGAGTCACAACAAAGTATCCGACGGAGGCGGCGTCCCTTTTGGCGGCTAGAGCGAAACTTTCGGCTGAGATACTTAGCTGTCAAAAGTTTATGGCGAAGGTTAAGGGAAGGTGGCTTGAATATCATTAGATTTGGGTTTTTGGCCAGGGAATTAGTAACTTTCTGGGGACCTTCTTTTAAAGCGGCATATTTAATACGGATTTTTAAAGCTCTTACGATTTCTGAGACATTTCTTAAATGTTTAATTGAAATCTTCCTCTCTTAATCTTACGATTTCTTAGACATTTCTTAAATGTTTAATTGAAATCTTAAATCTTAAATGTTTAATTAATCTTATGATTTCTTAGACATTTCTTAATTTTTAAATTAAAATATTCCTTTCTAAATCTTACGATTTCTTAGACATTTCTTAGTTGTTTAAATTAACCCTTCCTTCTCCTCGTTAGCATACTTTTCCTACCTGAAATATTAATTTTAGAAGCCCTTCTCTGGAAAGTTTATTATAAATTATATTTATAAATATATAAGCCATATATAGAACTGTAAAATATTCCAAATTATTTAAAGTTCTTGCTATTGTTTATTACTTATAATGCCTGCCCCATTCTAAAAGTTCAATTCCTTTTCAAGCCTTGTAAAAAAAGGACGCCTTCAATAAGGCTGCTAAATTAAATTCCGAGTGAGTTGAAATTCCTCGCGCCCTTTTGGTTATGCCCTCTAACAATTTGCAACATAAATTTTGTTTTATGTAATTTGGCGAAATTAAAAGTGACTTCGTCCACCCAGCAGGGGGCTCGATGCGGAAGGAATTCGCATTATGCGGCGGAGGAGGCCAGCTGTGGATGGTGATTTGGATGGAGGGCATGGGCATGGGATTGAGATTCCCGCCAGCTGTGCTGATTGCACGAGGCAAATTGCAATTGCAATTGCAATGGCTTCGATTGATGGCAACGGTTTGAGTTTGGCTTGCCAATTCCCCGCAGCACGTCCTCCCCCACGTCCTCCATTTTCCACCAACTCCCTGGACGACTAGGAGGTGGGACTGTCAGTCTCGTTTCCGTTTCTGTTTCTGTTTCTGCGTCGTCGCCTTTCCGCCTGATTTTGATTCAGATACTGCGGCTGCTGTTTCAGTTACTGATGCCAATGCTGATTCGGCCATAAATTCTCGATATTGTTTCGCTTTTGTGTGTTTTAATTTGGGTTTCGCTTTTCGCTTTGCTGCATTTTCATTTGAAATTGGCCATAAAATATGCAAATGGTTGTGTGGTGAGATGTATTCTTTCACCCAACCACAGCTCTATCTGCCCCGCGCTGCAAAAGTGATTTACTTCTGCATAATTGTGAATACGCCGTGTAATTTTGCTGGCAGAAAAAAGACAATACTTATATATGATGTCGGCGGGAAACATATAAATTACAGTGCTTATCAGCCATAAAGACGGAAAGAGAGAGAAAGGGAAATGCAGACTTTTGACAAACATTTTCAATTTAAAAAGTGACAACACTGCTGGCGCCATTCGCCATTTTCCACACATGCCACAATTTGCAATTCATTTGCCATTCACTCAGGTCTGTATACACAGAAAAAAAATTATATTTTAAACTGTTTATTAGAGTTCTGTTAGTAAAATATTAAGATCTTAAATAAATAAAGGGTTCCTACTGTTTTTAAAATGTAAAAGGAATATTTTCCAATGTTTTTTAATATTTTATAAGATTTGGATTTTATTTAGAATTTTTCCTCAAGCGAATGTGTGACTGAAAACCCCTTTTATTCTTAAACAAGCCTTGTAAATAATCAAAATGCTTTAACAACAAAATATTATAAAGAAAAGATTCCCAAGGACTTTCACTAAATAGATTTCTTTCAGTGCATGTATGCCCGTGCCTCTGTGTGAGTATGTGCAACTGACACAACCGCGAGCCATGTCTGTTCATTATTTCATTTGTACATTGTGTTTATCAGGGCATCTAGCATTTATTGCGCCCTCCTCACCGCCTGTCACCGACCCCCTTGCATTGACCGCAAGCAAACCAACTACGTGCTGGCAGCTTGTTTCTCATTTGCAAACAGTACCCACTCCTGACCGCTGCCACGCCTCCCTTCGCTTGCAGATACGGGGCCGCACCACAGCCGCCGGACGGAGGCGCCTCTGTAATTATCGCGCTGCTCGACAAACTCATCGAGAACGGGCGCAATTACAGCTACGAACTGGTCATGTGCCTCAAGATACTGCTGCGCAATGTAACCATGATTGAGATGCCCTTTAAGGTGAGTCCCGGGGTCGGGGAAACAATGCTTGGATAATAATTAACTTGGTTCGGTAATTAATGTAATAAATGGAGGGAAGATATGCAGGATAAGGAAATACAAGAATAGTTCTTAAACTAACTATAACTATTTAATCAGAATATATAGCGAACATTAATAGGATTCTGTTTTATTAATAAGAGTTCTGGTTTAGAAAATGAGCAATGAAAATAAGAGTATAACTTAATTACAAGGAACTAGGTAAATAAATATATATATATATATATGATGTTAAGCTGAATCTGGTTTATTCTATTCTATTCTCAGTTTTTATTAAATGTAGAAAAATAATTTACAAATTCAATTATTGGCCATATTATACTATCAAGAAGCCTTGAAATATTCGCATTTTTGAGTCGGCAATTTAACACCCTAATTTTTTGGATAAGTCAGACTTAAAAATAACCATAACTAAGCCAAATCAGCCTTAATTTCAATTCGGAAAGCTTTTCCATGTTAGAGTTTAGTTGGTTAATTAATCTCCATATTTAGTTTGGAAATTAACAAAAATAAATTTTTTGTCAATTTTTGACAATTTTAATGATGTAACCCCTTATAAAATTTTGAAAAATTGCCCAAAATTTTATTTCTAAGTTTTTGAGGTATTTTATTGTTAATTGATTGGAATTTAAACGGCGAATCGGAAAATACATGGCATTCTGCTATCATATCATTGTTGGCCATAATATGCTCTCGAGAAGACATCAAATATTCGCATTTTTGAGTCGACATTTTAATACCCTAATTTTTTTGACTAGACAGAGTTAAAATAAGCATAACTGAGCTTTTCTGTGGTAGTTTTTAGATGGTTAATTAATTTGCATATTTAGTTTTGAAATTAAAAGAAATAAATTTTTTGTCAATTTTTTACAATTTTAATGATGTAACCCCTTATCAATTTTTGAAAAATTGGCAAAAATTTTATTCCCAATTTTCTTAGGTATTTTATTGTTAAATAATTGTTATTTTAACGGCGAATCGGAATATATATGGCATTTGGCTGTCGTTCCATTTTTTGCCAAATTATGCTCTCCAGAAGACCTCAAGAATGCGGATATTTTTGTTCTTAAATCGGCATTTTTATATCATAATTTTTTGGCAAATCAAAATGCAAAATTGCCATAAATAAGCCAAAACAGCCTTAATTTTAATTCGGAAAGCTGTTCTATGTTAGTTTTTAATTGGTCAATTAATCTGCATACTTAGATTGGAAATAAAACAAAATAAATTTTTTATCAATTTTTGACAATTTTAATGATGTAACCCCTTATAAAATTTTGAAAAATTTGATAAAATTTTATTTCAAATTTTTTGAGGTATTTTATTGTTAAATGATTGGAATTTTAACGGCGAATCGGAAAATACATGGCATTCGGCTATTATTCAATTTTTGGCCATATTATACTATTAAGAAGCCATGAAATATTCGCATATTCGAAATTCTTTAAAAATTCATAACTTGGAATAACTTAATAGCAGGAAACTAGGTAAATAAATATTTATAAGATGTAAATAAGAATCTATTTCATTGTATTCTCAGTTTTTGTTAAATGAAGACAAATTCTTTACAAATTTATAAATGAAAATTTAAAGGGAGAGAGACTTAGTTGAATTTAATGAATATAAACTTAATTTCCAAGTCACTGCTGACCGCAAGTATGTTTTTTTCCCAACTAAATTAATTACTTAACAATGTCCATTATTTATCTGCAGCCCCTTTTGTACGCCTCCCGAAGAGAGATGTTCTTCGAGCGCTACGGCCGCCTGTTGATGGATGAAATTATTGGCAAGGATCAGGTCTATGGAGTGCCCACCCTGCGTCATTTATGCCGGTAATTATCAACTTTGAACTGTCATTTTCCCCAAGGGGGCGGTGAAAGGGAGGCTCGCAGTCAAAAGGGAAACTCCTCCGGACACTTGACTCGGTGACTAAACAATGAGCTGGCCACGTCCCTGAGTTCGGATGTGGGAAGAGAGATTAGGGGGCCAGGATGGAGATGGAGTCTGACAGCCATAATAAGTTTCACTTTTTTATTCAATTACTTTGGCTTAGGTCCGCCACGCCTGCTTAACTTCCTACGGCAGACAATTCTGTGATAAGCCCGAAAAATGAAATAAGCATAAGACAGGAGCCAAGCTGGCAAAGTGACAAACTGACTGACTGCTAGATTGACAAATGTCCACAGAGAGAAATTATTCAGGAGAAGCAATAAGTTGTAGTTTGAAAATATTTCTATATTAGAAAAGATAAGTGTTGAAAGTATTTAATAGGAATAAATATTTAAGTGATATTAAGTGGCCTTTTACTGAAACATATTTATGATGAAAGGATTTGATAGTCAACAAGAAAAATTCTTTAGAAAATTAATATAATTTAATTTATAAGAAATAAGTTTATAGTAAATATTTTTTATTGTGTGGTGAAAGTTTCTAAGACACTGATTATTTTGATGACTTTTTTTGTCCAGTGTCTGGCCCGAACCTTAAGTTGACAAGTTTGCTCCGTCCGGGCGCCTTTGTCATGTGGCTTAATGCAAGTTTTCCTTTCTTTTCATGTATTGTATCAAAGTCGGGGTCGAAACTTTGCCGCTCGCTTCACCGAACAGGCCGCAATATAAAGTCAAATGTCTGCCGGGGCAACTTAATGAATTAAATCGATGCGAATTTCTTTGCCACTTTGATCGGTGTTTAGCCGAGAACTTTCGCCCACCGGGCTCCGTTTTAATTCGATAAGTTGACGTCTGGCATGTGATGCGGTCCTATATGTGGGCCCGGGCTTCCATATAATATATACTTGAGCTATATATTTGTGGAGTCCTTGGATGCGGGTACACAAATACGAGAACGGGAACGAAAACGAATTCGACTATTTGCCTGTGTCCGCTCTCGTGTCACAGAAACGTCCATTGACTTTGGCTCTCGTTTCAGCTGAAACTCTGGCCAGCTTATTTGCCAGTTTGTTTTTCTTGGGCCAATGTTTGCGCTGCGGCAACTCGCGCTCTTGGCCTGCATTTGTAAACAGTCGAGATGGACTAAGGAGTCCGGTGAAATAACAACACTCTCTGTTTAAATATTTAAAATAACAAAATAGGTGTTGAAATAAAATGTTGTTCATGTTGTCCTTCAAATAGAAGTTTGATATTTTCTAAATTTAATTTAAAAAGCAAAGAAATTTGACAGAAACTGTGACACTTAATAACAATATATATAATCAAATTGTGATTTATTAACTATAATGATATATATAATATAATATTAATAAAATCACAATTCATTTATTCCTAATTATTTAAATGTGGCTAAAGGTATCCTCTTTTCAGAAAATATTCCTAATTTTCTGATTTACAATCCCCACTGTACTTGTAATTAAGTTGGCGTCCACTTGTCGAGGCTTTAACTATATCAGCTAGGGTTCAGTTTTTTTCGTACTCGATTTATATATCAACTGTGGCAGTTCCTCTTGTTTTTCTTTCTTGCTTGGCCACTTTGTGATTTCAATTTATGCAGAGTGCATGCAAAACGCAGTACGCATTGACCCCAAAAAACTTGACGAGTTCCTTGACGTAAGCGAGGACATTGCGCATACGCCCCGTCATCCACATTTCCTGAACGGCGCCCACAAGTAGTCGCAGTTTTGTTGGTCCGCTTTTTATGGCAGCATCCCTCTCCATGTTTTCCCCCCTCGGACAGTGTCAGCTAGCTTTATTGATTGGTCGAATTTGTCGGCGGCGTCGGCGGTGGCCATAAAAAGACCAAAATATTGCCCCAGCAGAGAAACTTGACGGGTGAAATTAACATGGACATAAAGCTCCGGACCGGGGAGTTGCACGGATCTCCCCGGCAGCCGATTAGCATGTTGTTAAGCCTCCCCAGCGTTTTATGACGCCAATTTTGGGGAACACTTTCCGAGGAATTTCGGACAAGTTTCCGCCGCTCCTGTCGTTGAGTTACCAGGGCCACTTTAGAGCCCGCTCGCTGGCAACTTTCCTGAGAGCTTCCACTGTGCCTCTAAGAAATAAGAAAAAAAAAAGAATCCGATACCAATATCCGCTACTTTAACTTCTTCCTTTAGTTGGCAGTAGCAGTAGCAGAGCCCCAACTTAGTGAATGAAAGTTCCAGTCCGTCTTTTTTCGCTTACGCTTTCTTTTTTCTGCCTTTTCACTCACAAGGAAAGTTTTAAGCACATGAAGTTTGTTAGCCGAGCGCGGATTTTTTTGTTCGGCGTATGAGCTTATTGTGTGAAACTTAAATTAATTTATGAAATATCCCGCTGAGATTGACAGGACCCGTGCCCAGAAGTCAGAAAGAAACCGAGCGCCGAAAAGCCTTGAGCAGCTCGAAAAAATGTCAAGCCAGCAAACTATTTTTCAGCTTCAGCTTTTAAGAAAACGAGCCATGAAATAGTGTTCAAGAAAGCTGGGATTAAGTTAAGTTATTCCTTAAACATGGTGAAGGATTTTTTGTATATTAAGAAAATCACTTTTCCGGATTGGGTCTGTGCACATTTTTGTTTTTTTCTAAATGTTAAAAACAAATTTATTTATTTCTTTTCCAGGTGCACCATTCGCGATATCCTGCGGCAACACAATCAACTCCCCAACGGCATTGACACGTTGAGGCTGCCAAAGCGCCTGCAGCGGTACATCGACCTGACCGAGGAGCTGGAGGGACCCGCCATGGAGCCGGAAAAGCCGGATATGCCGAAAAACAGCTCCGCAGCCAGGCCGAAGCTGGGCAGCGAGGTACCCCGGATGGAGACCATCTCCAGTGTGGGCGAGGACGAGAGTGAGGACGAGAGCGAGAACCACGTCCAGCTGCTGGAGGCGGTCACGGATGCGGAAAAGGCCGCCGTGGCCGCATTTGTGGCTACAAGTGATGGGGCCGTAACGCCGGAGGCCAAAAAGGCGGCGGTGGCTGCCTACATGGCCGCCTGTCCGCCGGACTACGAGCCCGAGTTGCCGCCCGACTTCGATCCCGATTTCCCGCCCCTTTCCAGCTAACACCGGGAGGGAGCAAACACTCACCGATAGGTCTCTTCGCTGACATTGATGCGGCCGGGCACGCCCGTGGTCTCCGTCCGGCTGGTGAGGTTGACCGTGTTCCCAAAGAGACAGTAGCGAGGCACGCGGTTACCAATCACACCTGTGACCACCTCGCCGGAGTGGATGCCTATGGTGATTTGCTGAAAAAAGAGAAGTCGAAACGGAGCTTGTAATGTGAATTTATTAAGGAATTGGTCTAAAGAATAAACAATCCGAATTCCTACACAATTAAATAAAAAAATTTAAGAAATCATTATAAAATACTTAGACATTATTTTGCATTTGGAAATTATTATAAGAAACTTTAAAATCCATTTGATGATCGTAAATTTGTACATTGTACATTTGACTAGACTATGGCTGCCACAAAGTTGTTTTTATAAAAGTTCTTGGCAGAGAAACTTTTGAGTCTCGTCCAACAATTGTTACTCGGAAAACTTTTTGCTTGGCTGGAATTATAATAAAGTCAATTAAATTATATTAATTGTTGACTTAACAGTTGTTTCTATTTTCCTTTCATTATTTGCTATCAGAGTTAGAGTTTCAGCGATAAATTAGCAATTGTGGTATTTCACTTTTGGAGATAGCTTCTGCTAAAATTATAATCCACATTTTTTGGGAATTTATCTAGAAAACAAAGAGCTGGAATGGGCACTTCATTGCGCTAATAAACTTTCGCCGGCAAGTCCCATCATCAACACCCGAAAAGTTAGCAAACCGCAACGGAATGTAGCTGGCAAACCCAGGCGAAAGTTGCCACAATTACTTTCCGAAAACTTGCAGCAGCAGCAGCAGCAGTAGAAAAAAGTTTTCTTTAATTAAATTTAAAACGAAATGAGCGGCGACGCGACCAAAGCGAAAGAGCAAAAACCCCGCACCCACCAAAGGACCTTCCTCGTTAGTAGTAGGTGACGATGCTCCGGGTAGGAGTCGGGCAGGAATGCAGAGCCAGGGGAATATGTGTAAATGGGTAAAGTGCTGCCAACAGGCGGAGATAAAGCCGAAGGACGAAAGTTGTAATTACCAGAAAAACATTACATAAAACTAATTGCCAGGGCACCAGCGAGCGATAAGCGGGGAATGCCCTAACTTCCGGCGCCCGGATACCAAAAATGCAGAAAGTCGAACCCGGAGGAAACTCAGCTGAACTCCATCTGCAACTTAAATCAAATCAATCCCGAGGAGTGCCATGCTGATGAATGATTCAGCACAGAGCTGCACACAACAGCCAATCACTTTTTGTTCCCCTGATTAAATGATGAAGAAAGCAAGTTTTCTGCAACATAGCCATGCAGTAGAAGGTGAGGAGAAATTGTGGAAAAAAGAGAATGGTTTTTTGTTTTTAAATTTCAGTTGTACGACTTTCCTGAAAGGATTAAATTTAGTATACATGTTTTGACATAGTAAAAGGTTTCTGCGGCAACTCCTAATAACATTTGACTACGAAATATATTTCTTAATTTTAGCAATAAGCTTTTGCATCTTGTTTCTCCTGGCTGTATAAAAGAAAAGTGCTTTCTAAGCACGCAACGCAATTAAGAGCAATGCCTAACCTGTGAACTACGGACACAAGTCAACAGTGTTGCTTTTATTGCCTTTTTCTCATTACGTACAGGAGAGAAGTTGCAACTTTTTAATAAAATAACAGCGCTGCCACATGCTTTCTAATTTCTAGAAAATTTCCAGTTTATTTTTATACTTTGGTCAAGATGTATACGGCAGTTGGGCGAAAGATTCCTCTCGGCTGGCCTGGTCCTGGCCTGGTACCCGAGTGTATAAAATACATAGTAACTGCAGAAAGTTTTTGCTGAAAACCGAATCAATATTTATGGACTGCAAGCACAGGAAGTAGCCAACAAAGCAGCGTCGGGGAAAACTGAGAGGAAAACTGAGAGGAAAAGGAAGGCGGGAAGGCCGAAGCCAAAGTTTTTGCATGAAGAAAACATCGGTATAATTGGCTTCATAAATGGTGGGGGGCTGTGCGGGGCTGCCTGCAGGATGGCTGGATGACTCGCTGCTGCCGCTTTTTATCAGGATTTAATGAAGCGCAAAATGACGCCAGTGGCGGCCAAGGGGGCAGGGGAAATCCTGGGCGAGGGCAGTGCAACAGGCTCTGATGTCGTGTCCCAGTTTTTGCCTAGACTCGGCTCCTGCTGCTCCCATCCCCGCGGCGTTTCTTAATTGCATTTGGAGCGATCTATCAAAACGTTGACTCGACTCGATGGAAGCGGAGTCGGATTCCCCTTTTTTGTGTGTGTGGACCAGGACGCCTTTCGTCTAAATTACCAAAAGCAATCAGTCAAATATGAAATACTGAGAACCGCAAAATCTTGACTGCAGTTGTGGCAAGAAGGCCAAGCGGCTGGGAGCGGAGCAGGAGCAATGGAGCAGATGGATGATCCTCGCTCTGAGAGGATGGAGGAAAGGAGCTTCTTGGAGCCACGGGCAAGACGATAAGGTAATGGAATTTCAGCTAACAGAAAAACAACGACTCCGACAATAAAGCCAAGTGACACGACTCCTGGCCAGAGTTCTATGCTGGTATGTGTAGTTATGGCACACGCACTCAAATTCTAGGATGTATTTACAGTAGGGTGGTTCCAGATTTGGTCAATAACTTAACTTATTAGGCCCACTATAACTTTGATTAATATCCTGTAAGGATTTAAAATCTTATTAATATATCTAGTATAGAAATTTCCTTTAAAATATCTCAGTCTCATATAGAGCCACCCTAACATACATACAGATGCCAAGACATGTGCAAAAAGTGACTGACAAGCCACAAGCATTGTCCACACGTACAATGCTGTAATTGTGAAGGATGCCATCAAGTGGGGCATCCGCATCCTCGTTCTCGTCCTCGTCCTCAGCCTCGTCTTCGTCTTCGTCCTCGCCCTCGTCCTTTAGATAAACCACTGCCTTGCCAAACCCCCTTTTAGCCCCTATCTGTGGCCCTGCATGTGTGCAGTGTATTTTAAGCTTGGCCACTCAAAGCAAAAGTGTTTAAGCCAAAAAAAAAAAAAACGTAGAAAAAGAGAAAGATAGTGGCAGCAGCAGGCAGGCAGGATATCTGAGCCTCCTAGTTGTCCTAGTCGTCGTCCTCAGCCTCATGCCGCCGCTCATCCTCGTCTCAACGTCTCTGGTGACAGTTGACGGTCAAGTGGCAACTGGCAAGGCTCCGAGACCCTGGACCGTGGACCGTGGAACCCTGGCATATCCTTTGACATTGTGTGCCATCAATTTTGAATTAATTTTAGCAATTTTTGCAATTTTCGAACCCCAAACTTTTCGCAGAAAACTTTGTGCAATGGACTTTTTTCTCCCGCCTTGTTACTGCTCCGCGTTGTTAATATTTTACGTGCACTTGCCACTCAGTCCGGCCGGGGGGGAGGTCTAAGATGCGGGTTAAGGATGGCTCAGGGTGGCAGACATTGAAATTTATGCGCCATTGAGTGTTGCTGTTGCTCAAAATGGCGAATTGCGAACGGCGAATGGCGCATTCAGCAACAAATTGCACGAACATGCTCGAGTTGCACGCTCCCACGAACGAGCACAACGCGGCGAGCGGGACAATTTTCCAACTACTTTCAATGCGCACAATTAGAGTGACGGCCCCTTGGAAAGGACCCATTTCCCGGACCCTTCTCCGCCCCCTCTATCCGTCCGCGGGCTCTAGAGCAACTCGAGCATAAGTTGCCAGTTTGTGTATGCACTTTTTTGTTGTTCGGCAAAAACTCAGCATAAATGTGCCACAAAAGAGCACTGCCAAGATAGACAACAACCTAAATATGATAAAAAATGTAAACGATAGACTTAAATGGAATTGCGGTTAAATTTTGTTTGTATGTAATGCAGTTTACAGTATTTTTCAAGTACACTTTAAAGATAGTTTCTATAACTTATCTAAGAGTTTATTTTAACCATGCTAAGTTATTTTATGTTATCAAAAGGTACTACAAACTTCTGGTGCCCTATTTTTGATTTTTAACACTTCTAAGTCATATTATATTTTCAAAATATATCACAAACTTCTGTTGTCCTATTTTTGGATTTTTAACTACTTCTAAGCTATATTATATTTTTGAAATATATTACAAACTTCTGTTGCCCTATATTTAATCATAAAAGAAGATGTTACCTTTAGAAAATATGATTTATTAATCCATTATTTTTACAAATCTACTGGCTCTCTTTTTACTAGTTCCCAAATCATAATTCACATAAAACAATGTTAGTTTTTGCTAATATATGACTCTATATATTAATCACATTTACCCCTATAAATTATAAAGTGTTTGCCATACTCACCACTGGATTTGAGCCCATTTTGACGTTCTTGGCCATGTCCATCATGTCCAGGGCCACGCGCGCCATGCACTTGGCGTGATCCTCGCAGTGGTCGGGCAGTCCGGATACGGCCATGTACTTATCGCCAACGGTTTCCACCTGAAAGGACGAAAAGGACATGCCAGTGAGTTCGTGCTATTGGCCAAATTGAGAGGTGACCCGAAAAAGGGGCGAAATTGCATCGTTTTCGTGGCTGGGGTATAAAGTGTAATTAAGTGGCCATAGCCAGAGCCACCGAACGACGTGCATTTGAACTCTGACCCCACCTTGTACACGTTCAGGTTGCGCTTGGAGTCGGTCAGAGCGTCGAAGACCGTATAGAGCTCGTTGAGCATTTTCACGATTTTCATGGCCCCGTCGGGATCCGTGTTGGCCGCACAGTATTGGCCAAAGCCCACGATGCCGGAGAACATCAGCGTCACGGAGTCATAGCTGTCAAGGGGAGGTGGAAAGATACGAGTATTTGCCATAAATAAACACCAGAAAAATATAGTAAATTGTTTGCATTTTTCTCCAGCATATGGGGAAGCAATTCACAGAGAAAAAAACGTAATTTTTTTAATAAAAAAAGATTTTTCGTTTCTCTAAAAATTTATAAAAATTTTGTATAGTGTGGAAGTTGCTACTAAATGTAATATGGATTTTCTATTTAAGTTTTCTATGTAAATATGGTTATTTTAGATTATCTAATCAAATATGTTGACCATTTTTCTCTCAGTGTATCTTTCCCATTCGGAGCCAAACGGAAATTGACGTTTTCTTACCGTTTTGGCGGCACTGGACGCTGATGTCGTAACTCATTGGCCACCGACTTGGGCAGCACCGAGTAGAGCAGCCTGAAAAGAGCGGAAAAATGGCAATGGAAAAGTATTTTCAATTTCGCGCCTGAGAGAATGCCCGGTGCTCCATTAAGGAGTCGCACACTGTCATTTGTCATTTGTCTTTCGTCGTTGGTCCTTTGCCGTTTGTCGTTTTGTTCTTTGCCATTTACCTGTCGGTCTTCTGCTTCTCGCTCTCCAGATCGCGGAACGTCTGCTGCAGCTTGTCCGTCAGCATCTCCAGGTTCTTGGTGAGCTTGTACTCCGCCTCAAACTTCTCGGAGAGCAGCACCAGATCCCTGGCGGCGTCATGCAGTGGCACATCCGAGATGTACAGTCCCTTCCTGCAAAAAAAAGGAAGAAAACAGGTCACATTCCACATACCAGTGAGTTCAAAGATATGTGGTTATAGAAGGCAGGATGGTGGGTGGTCTCTGAAGGAATTTTCTGAGGTTTAGACCCCCCAAAAACATTGAAAAATCATTAAAGTAAAGCCACATAATAATATAAAATATTCTGGCTCTGAAAATTGTGATAGACAATAGAAAGAATTTACCAATTTAAATTTGTTTTTTAAAGCCTCTGCCGGAAACATTTTCCCCAAGTCCGCCTCTATCCGAAGTAAAGGAAAAATGACACGCATTTTGTTTTACTTAAGTCTCTGGGAAATGGCAAGGCAGCACATAGAAGCAAAGAGCAGAATGAAAAGCGGGAAATCGGTGGGGAGTTGGGGCCTCAAAACACTTTTAATGTCAACCATAAATTCAGCCAGCTGAAGGCGCATTTGTTTCAATTTGACTGCCTATATAAAAACCTAGAGGTTATGTCTAATGCCACGTTTAAGACCTAATGTCCCATATTAAGGCTTGCTCCAGAATTAAACCAGGTAAAGTAAATGGGTATCAGGATTTGGCAGTATTTAAGGGAATTTTTTTAAATAATAAAATTAATAGGATAAGTACTTAATTCCTCGATATATCGCTTAGAACTCTTACGTACTTAGTCAGATCGTCCAGGTTCATGACACTCGGATAGCACTGGAACAGTATGCGATCCGTTTCCGGAATGTACATCATTTGTCCCTGCGGAGAAAGCACACAAAAGAAAGAACAGATTATTTCCTGGGCCGAAGGGTGAAAGCATTACAATAAAATTGATTTTTATGCTGTATTTTGCGGCGGGCCTTAAGCAGGCATTAACTTTAATGCCAGCTGACGGCTGTGCGTAAGGGTCCATTTGTTTCTGGGATTTTCATAACCGTTCCACACGCGGTCTGAGCCACACACTCACCTTCAGTCTCAGAAAGCGCTGCTCGTGCCGGCTGCTCATGGCCCCCTGACGCGTCTGGAGCACATATATGGTGTTTATGTGGGACAGGATGTTCTCGAAGTTCAGTTGCAGGTGCGGCCGGATGGCCTCCACCACCTCTATCAGAGAGCAGTTCTCCTCGGCCACTCTGAGGAGTGCACGGAGAGAAATCAAAGTGAATAGAATTTTTTAGCAAACAAATTAATTAAGGTTAATATTTTTGCCAGTTTAGAGAATGGGGAATGGCACATCAGAGCTTTATTTAATGACCACTATGTCTTCTTATTCAAAAGACCGACTGACTCACCTGGGAATCACTCGGGACACGGCCTTGCCGGCCTGAACGACCTTCATTTGTCTGTCGAACATCAGGTGGAAGGGGAAAACCTTGCAGAATGTGGCGGGAGATATGAGCGGTGCTGTTCGGAGGAGACAACGGAACATTAGCCAGGCAATTAGCCAGAGTAACACCTCCGATTCCGCACTCACCTTCGCAGAGGAACTCCATGTCATCGGGCACCTCGTCCTTCTTGGCGTCCACCTGCGACTTGGCCGCCACGTTGATCTCCCGTATCAGGAACTGGACATGGTCGTAGCGCTCGATGTCGTCGCTTTTGTTCTTTAGGAGGCGCAGGCACTTCTGCTCCTTGTCCGGATCGCAGTCGAAGCTATCCTGGGCCATGGGGCAGGTGTTCAAAGCTATGGGCGGTTCTTTGACAATAAATAAAAGTAGATAAAATACAAAATTAATGTCATGTTTTTAAAGATGAATGAAATGCTTAGCATACGAAAAATTTAAGTTTATTCTCAGGTAATATAAGCTGCAACTTAAGCTTCCTTTCAACTATTATTTAAAGTATATTTCTCATCAAACAACTAATCTCTACAGAGCTTCCTTGCCACTCAATAAGCACGGTTGTCACTCTTAATGACTTTTACTTTCCTGACACTTGGCAAATAATATTTTTACGAAGCATATGAATAAATAATTCTGTCATAAACTAATTTACTGCCACTTGGCTGTCAATTCGAATGGCCAAACAAAGCCATCGAACTGTATTTAAATCAGAGCATGTCACAAAGTTTTCCCGCTTTTAATGTGTTATACAAATAAATAAAAAAGCAAAAATAAAGCCGGGCAGTCAATACAATTTACATTTATTGTCATTCCAGCTCTGTGAATCCTGCAATATGTTAATCGCCACCGGCATTTTCCATTTCTTTTTGTATTATTTTTGCTGCTTTTCTGCTGCGGCGGCCATTTCATTTACCTGTCTCGCTGGCACTCTGCTGGCCATCGTTGTTGTTGTTCACGTTGACGTCGCCGCTGTTGGCCAGGCCATTATTGTTGCTGCCGTTGTGATTATTGTTTCGCTCGGCATCCTGTGAGGTAGGGGCCAGGACAACCGTGGCCGCTCCCGCTCCCGTGCCCATGCCCGTGCCCGTCGCCATCGCCATTGCATCAGCCTCCAATTGCTCCCGGGCGATGGCCCTTTCCTTCTCAGCCTCGTCGATGGGCTCTCCCTTGCGCTTCACAATGTCGATTTCCACCTCGACGCCATGCAGCTTGGATGCAACGGCCTGTGAGGGAGATAGGGTGTCAATGGGTCTCGGATCCACGAAATGGAAATATATATATATAGGTAGCACCCAGGTAAATTTCAGTGAGTTACCTTTGACCTTTGACTTAAGAAAAATAAATCATTTCTGTTATAATTCTTTCTTGAGTCTAAGGCTTTTAAAATTCAACTGAATTACTAAATTATATGGCAAATTTTTTTTCGAGTGTTGGAACCACTGACTCACCTTGACGATGCCGATGACAATGTGCTCGAGGCCAGGCCGTTCCGAGTAGTAGTGCAGGAGCAGCTCGCCATCCTTCTCCGTGCACCGGAAGGATGGAGCCCGCATTCCCGGGTACATTGTGCCCAAGTGGTCGTGCAGAGCATCCAGGTTCTAGATAAATTAAGATGTTTGATTTAGAGAGAAAGGGGATATAGAATTTAAAATATAAGTTATGTTGTATAATATTAACAAAACAGTTATCAGATTGCTTTAATCATGACACACTTTCTTGATTTCATTATATCCTTTCTCACTTCCTGATAGGTTTTATTATTAAATTATGCACCGATGGCTTTAAATATTTAATCAAAGTGAATAATGCAATTCAATTAATTCCAGTCAAGTGTGAAAGTTCTTTAAAGTGTTTAAGCCATGTTAATTAAGAATATTTTTATTCATTTTAAATTTGTGTGGTTTTCATTGGCAACAGAATAATTTATTTAATATTGTCACATTTTTGCATTGGTTGCTTTTTTTCTGACTATAGAAAACCAGACAAAGCCTTAGAAAATATTATTTTAAGCCTTGTCCATCATAAGTAAAATATATTCAAATGAATGCAGACAAATATAAATTCTGCGAATATACAACAGCTCTCTACTATTTGACCCGTAAATTGCTTGACTGAATTAATGATACGTACGCTATGATACTTTTTCTCTGTGTGGTTTTGTTGTTTGTTGATGTTGCGGTGCAGACGAAAAAATTCAATTTCGTTTTTCATTATGACAAAGGATTCGGGAGGAGCATTTGCGGTGAAAAATGTGGAAAATTGAAAATAAATCGAATGTGAGTGCAACAAAAGCCGTCGAGGGCGGTGGGCCTCGCAGGGTGTCCTGTGAGGACAATCCCAGGAAAAGGTTACCCCAAAGGGGATGAAGGGGCTGGGAACACCGGCTGAGTGGGCGATGTGTGCGCTCAAGCAAAATACTTAATGCTTATCAATGATGGCGATGTGTCGATGTCGACGGCTGTGACTGAGACTGCCAAGGGAGCAGCGGCATGAAAAATGACTTCGACGGCGAGTGGCAAATGCAATTGGGCCGCAGATGCATGGGAAATGAGTGTGAAATGGCATTCAATTAAGTAAACTACAGGGCTGTATAGAGTAAATATGGCAGTGTACCTGGAGGAAATCCCGTGGCGTGGCTCCCAGCACTTGCAGGATCTTATCGTAGCCCGAGTCCTGGCAGAACTCGAAGAAGGTCTTGCCAAACAGCTCCAGGATGTCGTCCGCGGGTATATCTGTGTGTAGTTGGAAGGACAACAAGAGAAAGAATGGATGAGAGAGAGAGAGAGAGAGAGAAAGAGACATTAACGAGCTGGTCCTTTTAATGGCCCGCACACACGTGAGCAGCTCACCGTGGCCATAACCTCTTGGCCAAAGCATATGCTTGGTATCTGCCACAAAAATAGAGAAACAATGGAAAACAGCAGAAACAGAAATATAAATAATATAGTAAAATTATAACAAAATAATTATCAAAACTATATAATACCCGTATTAATTCAAACATTAAATAAGTATTTCAAATATTTGTAAGTCTTAAATATCATAACAGAAAAAATAAACCTTGAGCAAAATATTGTGGATACTTAAAACTATTTAACATGATGGATATTTAATTTTTAAAGATATACAATATTTGAGAGCGATGTATATAGGGTTAAAATATATAGATTGTAATGTTTTCACAGTGTATAGCAGCTAACTACTTACTGAGTATCTCGACAGCTGCTCCAATTAGATTGTATGTTATTTCATCGTCGTAAATTTGTCGCACCAGAAACTGTCCCTCCATGTTGACCATGGCCTTTTTTCTGAATGCCGAGCCAAAAATAAGCAGCCATCAAAATCGAGTCAGGCGAGCCGCAAAATGGAGCGGTAGGGCGGAAGGGTTTTCCGGCGGGGTTAGGTTCGTTGGGGGCGGCGGCGGGGGCGTTGCAAAAAAGAGAGTGGCAAATACATTAATTTTAATTAAATTGCTTCTGTGCTCTTGAATTTATGAGTGAGTAGCTGGCATTCCTCCTGCCTGTCTGTGTGCCTGGGTTTGGGAATTTTCGGTGTGGGGACTTGAGCTTTCAGCTTCCAGCAGCTGCCCATATGGCGGTCACTTTATATGCTCTTTCATATTTATGTTTTTAATTATGCAATGAGGACAGAATAAAGCCCTTCAAATGAGAATTCTTGGTCAGAACCTTCAAGTGCGCAGAGGGTTTCGGTTTTCCTTCTTTTTTTATTTTGGGAAAGCGGTTTTTAAGCTTCTTGGTTCTTTTTATTCGAAGAGGGGTTGCAAAAGATTGAATAGAAATGTGGACTTTCTTTTCAAATTTATTTTTCAAGGAATTTATGTACTTATTTAAATGTGTGTGTAACTGTTCAAGTTGTAAGCACATTATTTTTAGTAATTATGAAATATATAATATTATTTCCTGTATTGTATATTGTTTTATTATAAGACTTTGCATTTAATTCTTTTTTGCTAGTAAAAAATAAATCAAGGAGATAACTTTTCTTTGGTTAAATTCGAATTCTGAACCATTGTTTTAGAATATATAACAATTTTACTAACGTCTTGTGAAAATAAGGCCAGTGAATGCCAATAAATTGGGCAAGCAGTTCACATACTTCCGGTTCGGAAGCAGTGCAAACTCCACTTGAACTTTTAGCAACTTAACTTTCACTTATGTGCACTGGCTGTTTTTCCAGCACTCTTGCCCTCTTTCTGGCTTCCAATAAATCCAACTATTTATTTTTGCTCTTTGCCATTAAGCTAAATACTGAAAGTTCAGCAGTAAATCCATTGTGTACTTCTCGAGAGTTTGCAGGATTTTAAAGTCGGAAACTGGGCCGCGATTTGCATTGAATAACAATAATAGAGGAAAATAGAAAATGCCTTCGGTTGGCTCGATCTTTTCCCATTGTGAACATGGTGAAAATCGACTTTATTATTTAATAGAACTTGTGCCAAGCTGTTACCAAAACAAATTGAATACAACGTGCCGGCAGTGAAAGTATTCCTGAGCAAAAAAGGCGACGAAAGCGGGAAAAGCGCCATCGCTGCAGAATTGAACATGGAAACCGAGGCTGAGGCAAAGGGTAGCGAAGGGTGAGTCTGGAGAAGAGAAAAAAAAAAGTAATAGAAAAGTAGATTTTGTACGTGCGAAAGTTTTTCCATTTTCCCCCCACGCAAAACTTCTGATTTGTCGAGTAAGTGGGCGTGGCTGTGTGGCATCGCCGGTGAGGAAAAGCAAGTCGAAGGTGGCCTGGTATTTCATTATTGCTCATTTCAAATGCGAGCTGCAGCCGAAGGGAGGTGCCTTCGCAGATGTTCCAGGATTGTGAAATGTGTCGACAGCTGTCGCTGAAATGTGAGAAATATTTGCAGCCGCCGCCTGATTGAGTTGCATTTTATTCCCTTTTTACCCGGTGCCTTATATATAATTTTGCAATTCCTCACACACAAACACGCACGAAACGAATACGTATTTTATTGTATGTGCTGAGTTTTAATTTCCTGCACTGGCAGCGGACATTGAGTAGGAAACCGGAACACGAAAAGCAGCCAGCAGCATCCTTCCAAGGCGATTTATGCATATTACACACCGACTTGGTGTTGGAAATTGATTTTCGCCTTGCAATTTATTATTCCATGAAATATGGCGTGCGGTTGAGAGATGCTCTGAAACTCCACCAAGATTTATGCCAAGTGCATGCATAAATAATACTGCCACGAAGGGCTGGCTCCGCCTCACCTTAAAGACCCTAAATGGCCAGTGAACTGGAAGGCAAGATTGCAGCTCATTTTATACATTTTGGCTCCATTTAATTGCTGGACTTTGCTGAGGCGGGTAAAAGCTTTTAACATCATCTACAGGCGGTTCATAAGTACTGCTATCTGGTTCCATCTGCCATCTGGTATTGCCTGAGTCACCGTTGCCGGGCGATTTAATTTCATAAAGTCAACACTGCCGCAGCAAATGTCTATCATTTTTATTGTGCCAGCAAGGCAACATTTTGTGCCGTAAATTAAATTATCCCGCACGTTTTACCTGCCACCCAACACTGCGAATGATTGATTTTTATTGATTTAAATGCGCGTGAGTGTGTGTGAAGCGGAGCGAAGCTGGGATGTGTCTGTCTGAGAGTTTCGGTTCGTTCTGTCTGCTCCTGCGAGCGCCTTTTGATCGACAACTTAATTGAAAAAGTTAATGTGCGTGTGGGGAGAAAACGAAATTCGTCCATTGGATTTGGGCACGTTTCGGTCTTGGGTTTTTTTGCGGAGCTCCTAATGCAATTTGTCATTAACTCCCCGGGCGGGTGCACACAGTAAAAAAGTTTGCCATTAAATTTCGCACATTTAGCGGCAGCGTAAGCGTCAATTAATTCGTGCTGTAAAAATTAATTACGTACACACGCGGGCGATTTATGGCCTTATTACTGCCATCCATCCCATGCCCGCCTCCTGCCTGCCAGCCAGCCAGCCAGCCTTCCTCGGGCTCATTGCGTATACCCCGCGTTGGCCCGGCAAATGCAAGACTTCACTTAGTAGCATCCTCTCATCGCTTTCATTACAAATTCAATTTCCGCCCCGGTCGCCGTCCAAGTTGGTCCTGAACGTCCTGGCGTCCTGCTGGGAGGCCGCTCTTTAAACTCATTTAAATATTGTTTACGCCGTGACAACGACAACCAAAGGCGGCCCAAACTAAGTGGCTTAATCTGCCAAACGGCGAGAGCCGCTAAGAAATATGAAAACATTTCGCGCCTAAGTAGCTTAGGCCAACGCCCCAGCAGTTCGACCAAGTGTTTTTGTTTTCATTCTCGCTCCGCGCTATTGGTCTTCAATGTTGGTTTAAGTTTCACGCGCTTTGCCTTTTAAGGCGTTGGCATCAAATCGAAAGCAGAAATATATAGCGCATATATATATATTCGGTTTACAGCAGTGTTGACACAAATAAATAAATTTATTAATGATATTGGGAGAAGAGTGAGAAGAGAAGTATTTTAAATATATTTGCAAACTTAACTAAATTTATTTAGTTTATTTTCTATCGGTTTATACAAATTTGTAGAATGAATGGCGGTTTTTAATATTCTATTTAATATTATATAATACATTAAATAATAAGTAAAGATCCTGTACTCGTTTAAAAGAAATAAAATAATGTTGTACCTGGGTAGAGTTCTTTAAAAATACTAAGTAAGCATCTTATAATTTTTCTAAGGATCTTTTTTGTTTCCTAATATTTTGAACTGCTTTAAATTATATTAAAATTAAAGCAACAAATTCCCAGCTAAAAACTCATCCAGAAAAAGGCCAAGATGTCAGCACTGGTGTAAATATCCCCGGTCAGGCCGCGGCTTTGGTTTGGAGGCTCTCGCGTGTAAATATTATTATTTAATATGCCAATCGCTGGGCCAGTCCCCGCCCACGTGGTAGAGCCTTAGCAAGGCGAGAGAGAAAGCGGAAAAAAGGGGAGAAATATCCTCGACCGAAATGCTCAACCCGTGGAATTTACGCGCCACTGACACGCTCTCTAACTCTCGGTGCCCCCGTATTCCGAGTCCCCGAGTCCCCGAATCCCCACAAGACCTCACATGACTCTCGCTTTTTATGGCAGGGCATTAAATCGCTTTATTATGAACTACTTGTTGACTTTTGGCAGCTGAACCCTTAGTTTGACTTAGTCGCGTGGCAATGCCGGACCGCAAAGTGCGTAGAGTCCATAATCAATCAGGTAATTGATAATTGCAGGCTGACTTTTGTGCGGTTTGAGTTAGAATTTAAGTGTGGTTCTCATTCGCGTCTTAAACTCGGAAAATCAGCCACAGAAGCTGGCTCCCACACAAAAGTTTCGTCGACCTGGAATGTGGGATGAACATGCAAGGCCATACAATTGCGGTCAAAGTTATAGATGTATAATAATTATTAAAGAACTTAAATATATAAAAAAACTATAAACTAAGAGACTGCTTAAAGACTGTAAGCAATGACTGAACTATAATTCAAACCTTGGGAGTAAAACAACCAATTATTCTTAATATGGTCTTGACAATTTTCCGAAACTGCTTGAAAAATATTTTATTGCTATTTTTATCACCACAATTGTATGTGTACACATTATGCCCCCATTGAAACCTATATACACACATGAACATGTACTTAAACTAACCGACATTAGCGCATTTTCCTGGCAGGCACTTAGCCAGAGAGCGAATTGCAGCAGAAACTCATCCAGTTCGGCCTTGCTCCAGTGAGGTGAGAACGCTTTCTTGGCCTAATGTGCCGCACTTGGCTCAAATATGTGCCGGCTAACTGCTCGCAGCCATTCATGCAGAGTATAGGGCATTCCAAAGTCACCTTTGAAGACTTCAAGTTGCATTTGGAAATTTCCCAAGTAGCTGCAGCAAACCCCAAAGAAAAAGAACCAGAGAACGGAAACGAAATAAGGTTAAAAGCCACTTAAGACTCGGGCAAGTTAATGTGGCACATAACTCAAGTGAGTCACATGTTTTATTGTCCCTACTTCGTTTAGAGGACGCAGCCCGAACGGTGGGCACCTGCAGCTCGCAGGAAAGCCAGGTCAAGCTGGGACTTGGGCAGGGTCAAGACGAATTAGCCGGGAGCATCCCTTTGGTCTAAGGCCAGCGGCGGGAAATTAACATCGAAATTACAGCCATTCGGCAAGGGGATGAGTCGAAAAAAATTATCTATCTATGCTATGTACTAAGGTCTACATGTATTATTTCTATAAGCTTTTCTGAAAGAATTATAGCATCTTCATGACATATTTTTGTATGTATATTTTTAGTTGGAAGTATCTTAAGTATTCTTTTCCTTTTAATGGCGCTGAGGAGTGTTATTTCTTGCATAAAATACTCCAATTCCATGATCCATTCTATAAGCTTTTGTGAAAAAAATATATCATCTTCATGATATATTTTTGTATGTATATTTTTAGTTGGAAGTATCTTAAATATTATTTTCCTTTTAATGGCGCTGAGGGGTGTTATTTCTTGCATAAAATACATCAATTCCATGAGCCATTTAAGTTGGGTTTTTCTCTACGTGTGGCGTGCTTGTGTTGCTCCGGTAATCCCTGAGGCGTGTTATTCAAATCAGGAAGAAGTCGGCCTGGCCAATCCCCTAGTTTCCTGGTACTGGGAATATAGGCCATCCTCCCCTTGAGGACACCACCTACTTTAAGAGTCTGGAGGTCCTGTCTGCCGTCTCGTGTGTATTTGTATGCGATTAGCGTTAAACCGCTGCCAAGCAATTCACATGCAGACGTGATGTACGTCGTTAATGATGAAGGTCCCTGAATCTGGCACAGAATCTGAAACTGAATCTGGTTCAAGCCCACGCTCATCATCATCTTCCTCGCCGTCACTGTCACTGTCGCTGACGTCGTCATTGTCATTGCCATTGGCTCAGTCAAGTCGATTTTGCCGGGATTAGCATTTTTACTGCCGTTAAGCTGCGCCGGCCATGGGGCGTATGATTAACCTTTAATGCAGCCTCAAGTGTGTGTGTCGCACCTAGTGACAAAGGAGGGTCATCTCTGGGAAATGGCCAGGAGGAGCACAGAAAAGGAGCAGCCAAGTGAATGAATCGCACTTTTGGCCGGACCCATTAATAACTGTCCATATGCAGGCCCACACCCTCCACCATTCTCTTATTTCATTTATTTTTTTCCCTTTAGTCTTGGCCAGGAGGGTCATTTATTACCGCCAGCGTCCATCGATTGACTCGCCTTCGGATTCGTTGTCTCCCGGCCATTTGCTTTTTATCTACGCATGCACTGTGACATCCCGAAATTAGGACATCATTAGCAACTGTCGATGCCGCCGACACTGCCGCCGATGCCCACTGATAAATGTTGAACAAGCCAAAGCCCACCGCCCGCTGGGAATTTGCGGTTGGAAGCCCCCATCCACTCCACTGTGCCGCCACCACAAGCTCTGGCCCACTGTGCCGGATTTTGGTTTTCGAGAGAGGGCAAAAAATTAAGCTGCGTGTGGGCCCGTAACGCAATTAGTTTTTAAAGCCGCCCTAAGGCGGAATTACGGGGAAATTAACTTTATTGTATCCCTGATTCTCGTTAGGTAGCTTTAAATGATGGAATCCCTGTGCACAGCAAGATTCAAGGGGGAGTCTGAAAAAGATTTATACAAGTCCAGTGCTCTTATAAGACTGATTTCATAAAATGATTGGCTTTTAAATTGGCTTGGGTATTTTAATGGATATTTTTCTAACATTTAATTGATGTTTTAAATAACCTTTATACAAAGAAATCATTAGTTTTATTATCTTTTTAATAATATCTATTGATTTTAACTATGTAACATATTATTTCAATATATTAGATTACTCTCTATAATATATCCTTAAGTAACTTTATATTATATATATTTCTATAAGAATCATTAGTATTGGAATCTATACGAGTGGTCTTCACTTGTTATTTTAATTGATTTTAAAGTTACTTTTGTGAATAATATTATTATATTATTTTTAATTGCCCTTTTCCTTTGCTAAGTGTAATCTCAACTCCCTTACATACGTGCTCTTGTTCGTGTGAGAAAAATTGAACTCCGATCGAATTGAATGGGAAATTCGATTTACATTTTCAACTAGCAGTTGCCAACTCCGGGCCCTAACACAATTTGCAATGGCCGCCTGGCCGGAACCAATTCTATACACAAATTTGCTAACCAGCTGGCTTGCCACTGGCTCTCCATCCTCGAGTCCTCGAGTCCCAGCCCTAATGATGGCCGGCGGCCAAGGCTCCACTCAAAGCCGATGCCTGGCAAGGCCAACAGAAAATGGCGCAAATATACGGAGGCAAATGGCAACACTTCCGGCTTTGACAGCCATGTTCCTGCACTTGCAGTGCCTTGTTTTGCTGTAAAATGCAAATGAACGGGAAGTATCTTCTTAGGGCATCATCGAATTGGGGAAATCTCGGTGCGGAAGTCGCAGCAACACATGACACACATGAGGAATGTCTGCGATGCGAGGACATGATTTCAATATGGAGATTGCAGGCCAAAGTGCAATTTCGAAATGCTACGGAATGCGCCCGGGGAGAGCCCTCTGTGGTTTTTAGTTTTATTAAAAAAAGAGATACCCAGTCACTCTGGTCGCGTAAAAAATGGCCAGGAATGGTGGGAAAAACGTCTGGGCCACGCTCTGTTGGCCTGGTATGGCTGCCGGCAACTGACCCCCTCATATGGAGAAATAAATTGCTTTTAAGCGACGTGTCCTGCTCTCTCTCTGTCGTCCCCGAAGGACCTCGAGCGTGTCGCTATTCGCAAAATGCAATAAATACAAATTTCAGTGATGCATTTATGCGCGAAATACGTGCCCAGTCACTGCTTCCCTCCGCTGGTTGGCCGGTTATTTAATTATCCGCCAGAGAGACAGAGCCAGACGGTCCAGAAGTAGTGACTAACTAACTAGACATTGCGTATGCGCCCCGTTGGCGGCTCAACATATTTTCGTCTGCCACATTTAATTAAAAAGTATGACGAGGCGGGGCCGCCGTAACCAGTTTGCATAATTAATGCCCACTGTATCATGGAATTATTATTACAAATTAATGGAATTTTCTGTGGTGTTTAGTTCGTGCGAAAGCCATGGAATATGTAATTAGCTGGTGCCGTCAAGTGAATTGAAGGCAATTCACAGACTGACAGACCAATGGAGAAAACCCTCTGAAAAATTACTAGGGGTTGAGAGTGTAAAAACACCAAAGCTGTGTGCTTAGGCGAAGGCGGTTGAAAGACAAATATTTGACTTTACCCTGTAACATAGGACTTGGGGTATATTGAGATGTATTTAGTGTTTAATTAAGTTTACTTATTACTATAAATATTTATAATAAGAGGATGTTATTGCATGATGTCTACATATTTTTAAAATGAGGAAATGGTTAGTTTCATTAAATTACTCTTTACTGGAAGTATAACAACTAGAGAGAAAACGGCTAAATATAAAATATTTCAAGGAAATCAGGGTAATGCCTTAGTATTTTCGTTTATTAATTATACTACAATAATTACTAGGAATTCTTCCATTAGGTAAATCAATTCAATTCAATTAGCGTTGCTGGGTATTATCGTTATTCTTATTGCATGGCCCATTTTCACTTATATAAATTATTCCCGTCAGTCAATATTAATAATATTGACATACTTCCTGGCTTCGTGTTACAGAAATGACGCTTTATGTAAACTACTACACTTTGTCAGGATACTATAGGATAGCCCCTGTCAAGTCGATTAATAATGGCGATTCAGTTTGCCTTTGTCTGCCTAATGGCTGGCTCTAATCGGCTGGCAGTCGCTCAAGTGGCTGCCCCGCGTTGTCTTGACTATAATTAGCCTCCTTGTGCTCCATTTTATTTAGATTATTGCACACCATTTGACTTTAACGCACGAAAGGACACTCGGGGCCAGTCATTGGCCCTATTGACAAGCCATTAAATGCGATAATGCTCGACTTCAATTCCACCGAAGGCGTCAGGTCCAACATTGCGTATGCGCAACTTGGCGGCCGCACGCACGCGACGCATAATTCATAAAGCGATAAAAGTGGAGGACATAAAACGCCAAACGGAAAACTTTCCACAATAAACTGCGGATTGTAGTGGGGGAATTATATCTGGGAAGATGCCAGGATAAGGACACTCGGATGTCGGATAAGAGACGCCAGGTTCTTGGCCAAAAAATATGAAGCAATCAAACAGACAATAAATGGAGCTAAAGGAGTCGCGCGCCAGGCCAGAGAAATGCAATCAAAGCTAAAAGTAATCTCGGCGATAAGTGCGAAAACGTGTCAAATGCCAGGACGAAAAAGGGGGCGTGGCTGCAGCTGACAGGGAGCAGCTTGCCCGCATCACGGCAGTCAATAAAGCGTAACAATATTTGCTGTGCTCGCTCTGAGCGCTCAAAACAGTTGACAAAATGGCGACGACAGTTGGAGCGGCAATATGAAAATATTGTAAATGCAAAAAGTTAAGAACCGAGGGAACACAAGCGGAGAAGGGTGAACAGGTGCTCCTCTCTGGTTGTGCTTGTTTGTTTGCGTGTTTGAGCTTCAGGCTGCCTGCGGCACAGTTTGCATTTCCTCACAGCAACGATGCCAGCTGTCAGCTGAGCTTGAGTTTGGCCCAAACTTTTCTTGGCCAGGCCAACGCACATTTTTTGACGCATTAGCACGCACACGTTCTCAGTGCCGGCAAACTCCTCAACTCGTTACAAGCCTCAAAAATGCCATTTCCCTTCCATATATATATATATACACACTCTCGAAAATCGACTCGAATTTCCATAATGTGTGCCATGAAAATGCGATCGATTTTCGTGTGAGTGTGGCAAACAACAGAGAGGAAAAAAAGACATAATGCTGCGGGCGTGGGCTCTCAGGTTGTGTGTGTGAGGAGTTCCTATGAATAACTAACAAAAAAAGCAAAAAACATGGCCAAAAAAGTCAGGTCATTGGTGGGGCTGGTGGGCTGGTGGGCGGGCGACTAATGGCCCCGAAGTAACCAAAAAAAAAAACAAGCTGAGCGCGTATCAAAGCCATATATAAATACTTTTTGGCTCCGAGGATGAGGCGGAGGCTGTGAGTGTGCAAATGCGCTTTTAATGGCAAAGGAGAATCCTCCGTTCGCAAAATGCCTGCAATCAAATGAGATCGTAGCCGAGTGTCCTGGTAGGATGCTTGACAAAACGCTGCCTGATTGCTTTCCTCCGCGCCGAAAACTCTGATGGAAATTCCAGTCAAGCGAAATGAAGATTGATGGATTTTCAGTATTTGTCAGCAATTGCCGGCAACCCCTTCTCCCACTCCTACACCAACTTCCCTTCAGGGAACCTAATAAGTCGCAAAAATATTTGGTAAACGGAACACATGGGAACGTGTTCGTCTCAAAAATTTTCTAACAAATTTACATTTAATATGACAAGGCGGTGTTGACGTGCCCGGAAAACTTTCCTAGCCATATATCAAGCCCTTGACAGAATGGGCACGCTGAAAGCACCTTCACCTGTCCCTGGCCAACTGGATTTCCCAGCTCAGGGAGCTCGGAAAATGATTTCAAGCTGCTAAAAGCACTCGACACTTAAGCAAATTAGTGATATCATTCCTGGACGCATTAAATCAGGCTAAAATTGTTGGGGCTGAGTATGAGGGTTAGGGAGTGGGCTCGGAACCCATTAGCGAGGATTGGCGACTGACCAGCGCATCAGCAGCTGCGGCTCATATGACAGAACATACTCTGAATACAGACCAGTGAGAGTGTATGAGTTAACTGACATATTGACACACTCTCGCACACAAAGGGCCAAAAGCAAATCCAATTCCAGCACATGACAAGCCGAGCCGAGCCGAGCCAAGTCAAGCCAAGCAGAGCAGCCCAATAGCTCAACTCAACTCTCTCTCCTGTGGCCGCATTGTGGTTGTGGCCTGTGCTGTAAACCATTTTATAGGCAAATCGATTTTTGTCTAAAGTGCCACAAACACGCAGAAACAGCGGCAACAACAGAAACAACAGAAACAATAACGGCGGCAGCGGCGATAACAATAACGGCCACTGCCGCAACAATGGCAACAACCACAGGAGTTGAAAGACTCGGAAAAGCAGGGAAAATAACAATAACGCGAATGGACGCTTTTGCGAGTGTATTAGTTAAAGAACAGACACTCTGATTACACAGTTAAAAAATGATTATCCTGCCTAATGTGTGATTCAAATGTGGGCTACACTTTTATTGCTGTTCTACAGCTCAGATGATATTCAGCAGAACAGCAGTTCCGAAATAGCTTATTTACTTCTTTATTAACTAATTATTTATTAAATACAATCTATTGGCTTGCATAATAATTTTTAAAATATTTTTTTTAACAATTGGCAACGGATGCCGATACATTTCTCTCTCTGGACAGTGTCAGACTTCAGAACTCTCGGTAAATGTGAAGCCCTGAGCTATCTACCAAATTCCATCTCAGCTCTAAACTTGAAGCCTGCCACCTCCCCCTCCTGCCCTTTCCCCTCCCACACATCGGCATCTTGTTTAGGCAAATTAATGAGACCCATTTGCAGATTGATGTGCTGCAATTATGCGCCCAGACCAAGTAGCATAAAGCACTTAGCGCTCTGATTCTGATTAAGCGAGCGCAAACACGGGATGCGAGGCTGCACAAAAAGGAGTCGCCTTTAAGGTCCTGGAAACGGGCCTTTAAAAGCAATCAGCGATGGACAGACGGGACAGACAAAGGGGTGCAGAGTTGACAGACGAACAACTATCACTCAATGCGGTCAGCTGGATGTCAATCAAGGCGAATGCCATTGCCAATGCCACGGGTAAAGCCACGAGGGAAAAGCCAGAGGAGACAAACCCCTCCACGCACGTACACTCAAAGGATGTGCAGGTTTTCCAGCCTTTCTGCTCTTTGCGGCCTCGACTTTCCCGTACTTTTACATACCCATTATTCGTAGATTTAAAGGGCTTATTGCATTTTACTATCAGTGATACGAGAGAAAAGCACAGAGTATGAGATATTTTTACCAACCTTTTCCAACATCTTGAAGTATTCAACACAACAAAAATGCAAAGAATCTCACTGGCTGGCGACCGGGTATTTTATGGTCGAGACACTCGACTATAAGGTTTTTTTTTGCCTGCTTTAATGAACGCTTTGACAATGCTTTCAAGTGCGAGAACGGCGACAAACGATGTGGCCCATCCGAGGACTATAGACTGTGGGACTGGGGACTGGGGACTATAGACTGAGGACTGTGGCCCCGAGGCTGAGGCCACAAGATATATACATACATATATAGTGGCAGCCAGGACACAAGACAAGACAGAGGCCCCGTCTTTGTCTTGGCGCCTCAAGTGCTGGATAATGACTTTGATTCGCTCGGCAACGAATGCGACTACAACGTCGGCTGCCAACTAACTGCAATGCAATTAAAGCCATGTCAATGCCGACCCCATTGCCAGCCATTTAAATAGAATGACCAAGAGTGCACAAAAAGAAATTATTTAAAGAATGTAAGTTTGGGAAGGGTGTGCTTTGGTTGGGGGTATTTCTTAAAGAAAAAATGTACCCTCGACTAATATTAAAATTAATTTCGTTAGAAGTACCCAAAGGCTTGTATATATTTTTATATATATTGCATTATGACTTAATAATACATATATAAATAATTGATATAGCTGTCTTTATAATGCCAATTAATGACCAATGTAGGGTTCAAAATATTGTCTTAATCTTAGAGTTTATCTACCTTAATTTAAACAGAAATATTTTGTAATCAACATTTCATTTTGTCTTGCCTTAAAATTCCCTACTGCTCTTGAATTAAATTATTGATTTTCCTGAGTCCAACTGTGAAATCTTTTATTAAAGTTTAAGCTTTTTGGCAGTGTGCTCGGGAACGTTGCCATTGTTACCTTTTCGCCCGGCGCAGACCTTTCTAATGAGAAAAGTTGGTGGCAGAATTTTCCCTTTTTTTTCTTGGCCGTAATTAAAGGGTTGTCTGGGGCCAACATTGCCGACACCCAATGCGACTTGCCTTTTGACTGCCCGATTCATTAGCAATCTGTAAACGTGGCCAATACAAATGGCAAGTGACTTGCGGTTAAGCAATCCAAAATCATAAATCACGGCCAATTAGGAGGAGTTCAGGCTATGACTCAGGCAGCATTCACCAGCCCACAAACTCAGGACACACCAACGCACGCATGTAGCAATATCAATAACTTAATTAAGATAAATGCGAATTGTATATAGCCTGTAGACACACACTAACACTACCATAAATAAAGTCGAACGCACAGACGGCGCGTGGCCGTTTCGGGGTGTTGATTTCCGCTAACTCTGCACACTGAGGATAAATTCATAGCCCTAATGCTTTCATTTATTATTTATTGAGATGGAATTTTCTATATTTTTGTTTTGGATTAATTTGATAATTGCTTAAACCATATTTTCTTTTTTGAAAACCATTCTAGTTCTTTTTAGGTTCAGGGTCACATTTAAGACATAAACTATTTCCGGCATTTATTTATATTTTTAATATTATTATTTAATCTGTTTACTTTGAAATTATTTACAGACAATTTTCTGACCATCTCAGCTATCTTGTATTTAGTTTTCTCGGTGCATTTATTGGCTGCACTTGTAGGGCCAGAAAAGAATCCTGGATTTGGGCCTGGGAAATCCGTGTACGCATTAATGCGACGCGTGTTTTGCTTGTTTATGCTCCGCCAACAACAAACAGCCTCAATTAATTTATGTATATCTCACAATATTTGTGTGGGCG
The DNA here is from genome assembly GCA_008042775.1 of Drosophila pectinifera. Lineage (NCBI taxonomy): Eukaryota > Metazoa > Arthropoda > Insecta > Diptera > Drosophilidae > Drosophila > Drosophila pectinifera. The sequence goes on along the minus strand of VNKC01005283.1, from coordinate 46,476 downwards.
GGCAGGGGGTGCCACGCCCATTAAGTGTACGTCCGTGTCCGATGTGAAAAATGGATAATTAGTTAATTGCGGTACGTGCAGGCAGATGTTGGGCGAAGGGGGATTTATGTATTTTAGTTATTAATTAAGTGCGCGCCGCAGTTAATCTGTTTGTGCAGGCACAGGACCTTGGCCTGGACGTGGAATATCCTGGTTATTTCGGGTAATATAATAGCATAGCATATGTACATATATAGTAGTGATTGGGTTACCCATTTGTTGTAGTAGTTTTCTTTATTGCTTCTAATGACATTGGGTGTCGTTGGCTAATGTGTTGGTGCAACTGTTTACCCAGTACTTGGGCGCTACTTACTTGATCTTCTCCCATATTTCGTCGCCGAAATGCTTGAGCACCAGCAGCTCCAGGGCGTAGTTGACGAAGCCATACTGTGAACATGAAGGGAAGACAGACCGTTTAGTATTTATGTTTATGGCCGCCGTTAACCAAACATCAACCCATCAAATTTCCCAGCTAGTGTCTACTGCTCTGCTCTGTTCTCCTCGTAAAAATCGAAGCTCTTCCGATTTTAATTGCATTCCCAAGCGGGGACTCGAGCTTTGATTCGAGCCGATAAATTTGAAATATGCGAAATCAATAGCGATTGCGCATTTTCATTTCGTTTTAAATGTATCCGAAAAGCAATCAATTTGATTTGTTGTGCGAAATCAAACTGCCCTCCGCCAGGGGAGAGAGGGGGCTGTGAAGGGCCTGAGCCGACATACCTACGCTATCCAGATACGCAGCACAATCAATCGCTTCCGCCGGAAGTAATACTAAACAAGCAAAATACTTGAAATATATTTACATACATTACGCATACGTCTAGTTGGCCACACATGAGGCTCCGTGTGTTTGTGTTTCTCCCGCTGTTTGTGTTTGTGTCTGCCACTGTTTCTCCTGCTGTTGCTTTTCCAATTTTTTTTTACTTCCTTTCTTCCTGATTTTCCCAGCTCTTGGGTTTTGTGCTTTTCTGCTCGGTTGTCTGATGAAGATGTATCTAACCGATATTTGATGTTTATTGCCTTTGTTGGGCGCATTGAAATGTTGTAGCAGCGGAGGAGAGCCGACTCGAGCTGAGCCGAGCCCGGAGTGTACCTAACCGGGCTGGAAATAAGGATGTTTTGAAAATGCTGCGAAAGTCGCCATGATTAGATCAACATTTCTGTGCGTAAGTCAACGTGAGGAGTTCTCTGAGCCAAGTTGATTTTCTTAGCAGGTGGCTTATCCAAGCCAAGGATCTGATTTAGATGCCTTTGAACTTTAAGGATACAAAAATTGCTTCAAAGACACTTTACGTTGTGTTGGTTGTACATTGAAGGCTTTTCCTAATCCCTTCTCTTGTAAACTAATTACGTTTCTAATTAAAAGTGTAACAATAAGTACGATAATTATGGTAGAGAGCTTCTACCAGATAGCAACTAGGGTAGGCTCCTCTTTTCACTTTTTATTTCGAATTATACTTTTCGATTATACGTATATTGCACTTTCTTTCCCTGAAGCTTTCTGCGGCAACTTAAATACCTTTTCAATTTCATAGTCATTTCCCATTTTTACTTACCATTGTGATGTGTGTTTTCCTTTTCGGTTTCCGCTTAATTGAAACGCTTTGCCGGGGTATTTAATTCACTTTCACAACAACTGTGTTCAGACGCATATCACAACTGAAATTGGACACCAGAATTCCATATTGATATTGCGATTTATTTCATTTCCATTACACTATTTGTCCGTCCCTCTGGTGATTACCACTGCGCTAGCCTGCGAGTGGGGCGACAATGAAAATGTAATAAATTAAATTTGTTTGCCCAACCGATATGGGTGCTATGATAAGCGTAAAAAAATATCGTAATGAAAATTATAACGTAAATACTGTGGTGAACACAATTATGAGCGGAGAGTGTGGCAAGTGGCAAGTGGGAAATATATGGGGCAATAGAGTGATTTTATGCCACCGAATATTATTATATATGTATATATTCCTCAGCCCAGCCTGGGTTTCGGTGGCTCGCGTTAAATACCCACACTAATCAAATATTTAAATGAGCGGAAAAAGAAAGTTTCGGCCCCGAACAGAGACTCGAGCATTTCCCCGACGCGCCAGCAACAATTTCTAGGGCCTTTTCTGGGCCGTTACAACTGCATTTTTAGTACTACGAGCTTGGGGCTTGTATGTGCTTGTTTGTTGCATGCCACATGCAACACGTGCGGAAGCCAAAGGCACAACACACCCAGAACACACAGCCATCACACCAATACCCCAAGAACCCACAACACAACCATCAACTGGGTCACAAAAAGGCGAGGAAAATGAAGGCTTGAGTTTCATCGAAGCCGAATATTAGATGTTCTAGTCCCAGGGAGGGAATTTTAAATGAAAATATTGCTTCAAAAATGGTTCGACTTTAATAAAAGCTTTATTCTTTAGGTTTCAGTTACTAGTTAACCTTCAAGATCTAAAATTTATCTAATTAAATTATCAACAAAGTGCTGTAAGCCCAATTTTTAAAAGACCCTTTTAGAGTATCATCTAACAAAAAAAGGGACCAGGACCGGCGACAGCTTGGCGTAGAGGCAGCAGCAACAAAGGCGGCAAACGGCTGGTTAATTACACACAGGTACACACAGCTAAAACACACACATCCCGCACACCTGTTCACAGGAGAGTGCCAGTGTGAGCGAATCTCGAAATTTATGCGCCACGACGAGTGCAGGGCAATTAAGGCATTGAGAGCGTTGAGTTTCCACGGAGTTTGGCATAGGAATATTGCTCGAGGGCGCAGGATTTTGGCGGGGAGAGAGCGAGCTGGCAAGCTGGCAGCCCGGGAATGTTACCTTCAATTGAAAAGGGAAACTTGGCCTGCCAAGGCAGTGATAAGTTCAAGAAAAAAGCCTCAGTAAGCCGCACTTTAAGTCAACCCCAGGCCCCCACTTTAAAAGAGAAAAATATCGATTTCCATCCTTCTTGGCAGACATTTTTGTGGCCCATTAGAAGCATCGTTAAGGTGGCTTCGCATAACACGTGTATTAACAACAATTTCTACAGATATTTCGTGTGTATATTCCTGTTGTTTATATGTCATTGTTTGGCTTCTTCCATTACCCAGGACCTCCTGCCCCGGTGTGCTGTTTGCTTATTACGAATACCCAAATACGGCGAATTAATCGGGGTAGAAGTCATAGCGGCAATAAGTAAATGACCTCGGGGCCGTAACGGAGCCAGGGTCCTGACATCCTTCCGATTGAGCGAATTTTAATTACGTGCAACATTTGGCATTTTGATAACGGTAGAGACACTCTGTCAACAGAGCGACTGAGAGAGGTCCTTGTGCTATTTTCGTTCGCCGACGAGAGACAAGAGTGTAAATAAGTCTCAATTCGAGGGCTTTGCATTTGTTTGGCCTGGCTTACTGTGGGAGGTCCTGCGAAAGTTGCTGCCCTCGACTTCTACTTCTTCGGCGGCCATTTGTCACTGCTATTTGGCGATGACGAGCACGCCATTTGATAATTGCGGCAAAATGGCACGGGGGTGCGAAAGTAAAAACAAAACGATATTTACTCGGCGCAGTTGAAAAGTCCATAGCCTTTCCTTTCCTTTCCCATTTCCCCCAGAGACCCGTCGCTCTGGCTGTCAATTTAGCGCTAAACTGACAATAACTGAGTTAATGATGAGACTGCCATTAGGCCGGGCACAAAATGAGGCTCGCAGTGCACACAACATGGCCACAGGACGGCCGCAGGATGTGGATGCCGTGTCCTCAACTAAGTTGTGTTTGCACAGTGAAAAAAAACAACAAAATATCTAAAAATATACCTTTATATTGGGCATCAAAGAAAGGGGTATATAAGTATATTTAGATTTCTTTAATCAGCCTTTGTTGAAGTTCTTTAAAGTATATATATAAATACTAAAGGGTGTGTGATTATTTATGTAATTATTTTCCCTTTTTTAAAATAAAACTTGAAAGTTGAGTTCAATAGAACTCATTTGATTATTATGATAAGAGACTTTATTCCAGAAGTATAATAAAGTGTTATCTTAAATAATCATTCAATCGTTTTATATGAAAATGGAGTAATAAATATTTACTCTTTTTAAATATATTAAGTTATCATATATTCTTCAGACCAAAGTAGTGTCGTTAAATTCACTATTGCCTTGAAATTTATAGCGCGTTTAACCGAATTTCAGATTTAATTGACCCATTTATAAGATACAATTTCCTTGTCGAATTCAAGAAAATAAGAAATTTTAATCACATTTTTTAAAGGATTTTTTTTATGAGCATTTAAGGTTGTAAAATTCAAGCAGAATTAAATCAGTTAGTTGGAGAACTATATATAAAGTTTGGTTTGGTTTTATGATCTTATTGGTGCTTCTTTTTGCCAGTGTGGGTTTTCACAGTTTTACTTTTGGGGAAACGAGGAAAATGAGCGGAAAGTGTGCGGCAGAGCAATTGTACATTCAACTCTGTGTCCGCCCGGGCATTTATCAAATATAATGGACATTCACTATCGTCCGACCAACTAAAACAACTGTCAGCAAATTGCCGTGGGCACGCAAAGCTAAATGTCTAATAAACTTTGACATATTGAGGCAAATATTTCTATTTGGCAACTTTTTGGAACGGGGAAAGGGATCCACATAAATTATGGACCACGGCGGGGACAATGAAGGCGAGAAATACTCAGGGTCTGTCTGTCCGGGCGAGGAAAATAATATAAAATAAATTAAAGCGAAATAAATTAGAGCACACAAAAGTATGCTTTAATATCCAGGGCCAGGAGGAATGCCATTGTTCGCACCAGGGAAAAAAAAACAAAAGCGAAACGGAAGCATGTGTGTGTGGGCGAGTGTAATTTACATTTGTTTGAGGCGCGCGATTCTGGTTTTATTTTTATTTGGATTTCCTTGTGTTTTATTTCGACTATTCCCCTGGCTTTTGTTTATTCGCCACTTGTGATTTATTTCGCTGTTTTTGTTATACTTTCTCTCCTGTCTGGGTTTCGTTTTCACTCTCGCGATAACCTTCCACTTTCACTGGCTCTGCCGCTTGATAAGAAGCGCGCGAGGACCCGGACTACGAATTCGGATACGGATGCGGATTCGGTGGAGCGATTCCCACTCCGCTGCCTGCAGCTGTCCGCCGTATACTGTCCGTCGGAGTGAACGATTCGCGTGGAACAGCCGTCGACGACTGAGCGCTGGCTGCCTCGTCCTGCCGATTTAAAGGCGGCTTTCGAGCAGCAGCAGCAGGACCAGGACACTTGTCCGCTTTTCCTTGCCTTTGTTGTCGTTGCCTTTGCCTGTGCCAATTGCCTGGCCCACTCAGCTGTTTGTTGTAGCTGGTCGTCGTGAAAAACCCGAGCGGAAAAGCTCCGCCGCGCTGCGGGAAAGCTCGCTCTTTCGCTCAGCCGCGCTCTGATGGCTTTCAGCTACCAGCCAACAGATGGCGGCTGCTTTATTTGCAAACAATAGTATAAGCCGATTTAATTATAAATAAAATATAAACAGGGAGTCATAAGGAAACTCTTTTTTTTATAATTTTTATTAGTTGCTCCCCCTACAACAGGTTCTTATAAGTTTTGTCAATGCTTAAATATAACATTTTGAATAGAAAGCTATTACTTTAGTTTTGACAACATAATATTACCCTAAACTTAACAACTAACTTTATTACATAAAATTTGAATTTATAAACCAATTCTAAAAGCATTACAGAATGGCTCAAACAGAAAGCCATTAGTTGTCTAATAATATTAAAGAAAAACGTGACCACTTCTAAGCTTAATTAACGGGTTATAATATGACATATTTTACTTACTTATATTTATTTAAAAAATGAACAAAATTAACATTCCTTAATCATTAAGCTATGGAAAATAAAATAGATATTTTTGCTTTTTAATATTGTTCTCTTATTTTTATAGTACCAAACAGAAAATGTAGTTATATAAAATCAATAACGTACCCATGAATATATTGAATAATTTATGAGTATATTTTAAAGTCCTAAAAAAATTGAATTAAAGAAAATGTACCTGACACCATTTTATAATTGAGTTCTACAAGGTCTAAATAATTCTTAGAAAATATTTCTCTTTCCCTGAGGTGGCATGGGACCCTTGTAGCTTTGACTTGATAGATGCGGCGTAAATCAGTCGCTCGATTTTCTCGTGCAATTGTTTGCTTTGCATTCGCTTCTTATTGCCACCTGGCCCACTTCCGTTTCCGGCGTTATTTATTGCCAGCTTTATTTACTTTCCTGCTGCTGCTGCTGCTGCTGATTTTTGTCAACTGGCAACGCTCAACGGCTGGATTCAGCCGAATCCAGGACTCAGTCAATGGCTCACGCATAATTTACCTACGACAATAGATTTTCGGGCAGCTCCAGTCGAGCAGATGAACATTTCTGCGCCAAATAAATTAGAGCCACTTGCACTGCAAACGGCAAACAGAGTCCTCGTTGTACAGTAATTGAAATTGAATGGGTGGGCGTTGGTGGCATCTAGGGCTGGTGGTGACTCTGCGCCAATGGGGCGCACTGGGCCGTGGCTAAACAAGCACCTGCTAGCTCTGAAAATCCACTGTAGCTTCCGATGACAGAAAGTGCATCAATTGAACGTCCCAGCGTTGCATAAATTAAGTGCCCCTCGCGAAACATAATTAAACACATTGTCCGACTTTTAATTGTACTAACTCCTTGGCACAAAAGGTGGCAGGAGCATTGCGCAACAAAAACACACACCTTTGCCGAGTTGACACTGGCGAAGGAGTCGCTGCCGGTGACACTGACGAAGGAGGTCCTGGCAGGTGGGGACCAGGTCCCCGGTTAACTGGCCAGCCTGCCGACTGTCAAAGCCATTTGCAGAATGCCAGTGGCTAATGGCTTTACGCAAATGCAAAAACTGAAGCGGAGCTTTGCGACTAGTAAACCAAAAGATAGTTCATTACAGGAAGCCAATTTTTAAATGTCCTTAAAGTAGGACTTGTAAAAAATAAGAAGTTAAAGTGATGAGTCATAAAATTATACTTGTTCATCCCTTGGGTGCAATTTCATATTGATTTCTTATTATTTAATCTCTCTGCCTAAGACCCTAAGTAAACTATTTCTATATAGAAAGAGCATTGCTTGGTCCAAAGCCCTGAAGAACAGAATACAGCCACTAAAGGATTGACGGCGCCTGTTCTGGACACTCTAAGTCGTTACAAGGCGGATTCTTGATCCAGTTTCAGAGGCGGCTGGAGGAAGGAGATGCGGAAATGCGGATAACCGCGGAAGAAAAGGAGCCAGCTCATCGGGAGGACTTGGCACATTGTGCCAGTGAAATGGAGCGTGAGCGCTGCAGAAGCAGAGTCCTGCCGGCGGACACCAATCAAGTTCGCTGCCAGGAGATGACTATCTGGCTGGCATTTAATTAAGAGCCCCCAGCCGAAGGGGTTAACAAAGTTTTCGGGGCATTGGCTCCGGCATCGACATCGGCATCGGCATCGGCATCCCAATTTGCTGCACATACAAGAGAAGCCTGATAAGTCGCAAAAATATTCCTTTCTGTTTGTGAGTTTGTGGGCGGCGTTGCCCAGCGGGCGTAACTAGCGCATTGAGACAAAGGACAAGTGCATCAGGATAATCGCATCACACTTGAGTAAATAAATTTCTGAAGTGGAACCGACTCTGCTGAGACATGTTGCCGGGACCAGCTTCCATCACAATAGAAAAGCGGCAGCCGGCAGCTGACAGAAGGACCCTCGGCTCCAGTTCCTTCGGTTTGCGTCTTTTTGTGGCGCTTACGTGCTTCAGGCCCAAAGCACTCAAACACCGAAATTGCACGGAGAAATGTTGTCATAGGAATGAATATTTGAGCGTGCCTGTCTCAATGTCTTAAATAAAAACTTGATAAGTTGGCTTTGGGGGTTTCAGCCGAGCTGAACATTCAGTATATCGGAAGCAAACTTATTTATAGAAACTATAATTATCTGTACATAGAAATTGCTACCAGTAACTTTTGTTATTATTTTTGGTTACTTCGAAAACATTATACCTAAAATCTCTGGATAAAACAACTTACTAATGGTTCCACTAGTTCATGCAATATATTAAGCTCTAATTACTTATCTGGAATTTGAACACATATTTCAAAATTACTTCGAGTAGCCCGAATGTAATCTCGTACTTAATTTTATTACCCCAGGCCTTGGAATAATAATGGGTGTATCTGATGTAATGTAAATACCATCCCTGCATGGAATCTCTCAATTATTGCTGCTATTATTTGCATCAATAATAATTGAAAATAAATACGGTAATTTGAGCAGAGAGATGTTTATTGATTTCCAGGAATTGTGCATCAAAGGCCAGAGGGCACAGCTCATGAACATCAAGGCTGTCCTTTGACTGCAGTTCGGGTGCATAATACTTAGTAGTAGGCCATTTAAATGGGAGTTACAAATATAGATGTTATTTATCTATTCAGGGGTAACTGCACTCGATAGGGGTTTTATAGAATACCTTATTGCTGAATAGAAACAGTTGTAAATACAGCAATTAATCAGCAAAAAAGCTGCCGGGAAATATTCAGACTCGTTTCTACAAGCGCGCGCGAGTTCTTCAAACTCGAGTGGCAATTCAGAAAGGGTAGAAAAAACTCAAGTGATCGGCGGCGATGTTGGTGGCAGCCGTTCGAGTGGCATCTAATTATTCACGCGGTTAATTCTATGGCCACCTATCGACAGATTTGATCTTATAAGCTGTGGACTTATATTTATGAGAGGGAACACTGAAAGAAAGTAATTTTTTTTAGCCTGGGATCATTTTTTTGGCATAGAAATTCGCCAACAGATTTTAATCTTTATCTTTCGGTACTCTATGGTATCTTATCTCTAATTACTCATAAAGTACATATTCAAATCTTTGTCAAACAAAGGCACTTCTTTCGGGGAACCAGATAACTCTGCATAAAGCAGATTAAACTTTGGGCTTATAACCTATTAGGCCATCTTAACACTTTTGGCCAAGGTGATTTTCTAACACATCATCTAAAAAGGAATATTAATATGTATAAGTAACCTATCCGCAGAGTCATTCTTATTCCTAAATATAATATATCATAGATTTCCCTTAAGGAATGCCAGTTTTTTATAGGGTGGAATGTAAATCGATAATTTTTTACTTAGATAATACATTTACCAGGTACAACCGTCTTAATTTAAACAAGCTACGTTATATGGTAGATAGCAAGACTATTTTCCATAATTAAAACAAAAATGTAAGATGATGAACGTCACAATTTTTTGTGCAAGTGCAAATATTTGAATGTACTTTCCAGTGTGCGGCGGCGTTGAAGTATATGAGGTTTTCTGGTTATCAAAACAGCTACCGATCAGTTTTATCAGAGAGAACCTTTCCAGAATAACAAAGTTGTACTACACAATACCCACCCTAGAGAGAGCTTTTTTATTAATGTTTTTAAAAAAACTTTTATAGAGACAAAGGTCTGGAACATTAAAAACTGAAACCGAGTATAGCAAATATATATTATTTTAAATTCTAAAATCTATCTATCTTTATATATACTGCACAAACTCTAAGGTACCCCTTAACCGTAGAGTAAGCTACAAGATGCGAAAGAAGTTCAATCATTCGACCTTTGAAGAAGTTGCCATCCTGACCACTAACTGGACCACTAAGCAGTTGGCCTTGAGCTCAGATCTGTGTAGATGTCACTCAGCCAAAAGACTGGAAAAGAAGTCATTCTGGCAGGCCCTATTCCAGGGTATTGTGTGTTAAGAGACGGAAACGAGTTTTATCGTCGTACGCGATGTTCCTCGTCAGTCGATCGCGGAGCTCGGGAGTGCGACAACGCAGCCTGCTCTTGAATATAATTAAAATAATAAAGTGCAACAATAATAATAAGTAAATATACGATCTTCGCCAAGAAGATGCCGAGTCTGGTGCTCTTGTGTTTAATTGCTGGCAATATAGCACTTGCACATGCTTCGGACAGCTCGGAGGAGATCCAGAAACTGGATCCGTCGGATTTCAGCAAGTGTCTGGACTATTGCCATCTGAAAAACGTACGCCTTCTGCTCTGCGTCGACGAGGATGGCAAGCTGGCAAAGAGTCCTCTGAAGGACTGCACTGAAGGCAAATGCAAGGCCGAGGATTTTCATATCAAGTATGAGACCCCAGACGGCTACGAACTCCGGGAAAATCGAGTGGAGAAAACCAAAGTGGGAAAGCGAGCCCACTTGAGGGATCTCTGTCTGGACGAAAGATATGTCCCACGAAGGCGCAGATGTCAAATCCGGAATGGCACAAAAACCTGGCAGAGTTTCGAAGATGTGACCTGCAGAATGGCTCCAGAGCTCAGCACGAATCTGGATGGCCTGGCTGTCAAAAATCTGTCGGACTTGAGCCATCTTAGTGACTTGGTGACTAACTCCAAGGAGCCGCTAAATGCCGCCGATATCGTCAGTATTTCTGAGATTTTCAGTACTCATGCGAAGAAACTCGAGAAGAAGGTGGATGACATTGAGGACCTGATGAACATTTGCCAGCAGGTAATGTCCACCGATAGTGAGACCCTCCGCCTGGCAGCGGAGCAGAACGCCACCAACTTGCTGCTGAGCAATTTTGAGGACTACTTGGACGCACTGGCCCCAAAGCTACTACCAGGAAATGGATCGAATACCTTACAAACATCCAGGGTTCATACCCAAGTGGAGACACAGACTATTCTCGAAAAAGGAGTGGTGATTCTGAGGACCAAGGAGCTAAGTGTTTTCTTTGTGGATCCCGAAATAGCCAATGTGACGGGCATTGCCATCTTCTCGGAAGGGGTTACATCACAGTTTAAAATTCTGCCATCTTCCGAGAGTATGGAAGATATTCGGGCCATTGAAAATCTGGAGAGTGCCGCGATTCTGCCCGATAAACTCTGGCGGGACGTGAGGCAAAGGGGAGCCAGCTACCTTATCTTCAAAGTCTACGCTCGCGACGCCCTCTTTGTGGAGACGGAGGAGGAACTGAAGCGAAGGCCAACCAGCAATGTTATCTCAATAACGATACCGGGACTAGTCGGTGAGAAAATTAGTTATCTTCATCTGGTGCAGTAAACAAAAGTGGAGCAACTGCAACGCAATAAAAGTTGGTCATAAAAACGCGCCTGCATAAATACCATAATCTGGCTGCATATTGTGTTTATGACTTGCATAAATTATGCCCAGATGTCAAGGATATAAGACATTAATTAAATGTAATTTCTTTAAAAATGTAATTATTTTCCAGATCACAATCTGCCTGGAAAGTTGCCCTTCTTCCTCCGCAATGGGAACACGAATCAAACCCAAGCCGAGGGTGGCTGCGGCTACTGGAACTACGAGACCTGGCTTAGTGATGGAGTTTCCATCGATGGCAGTGAAGGCCTCCTGAATAACTCAACTCACCCCGTTATCCTTTGCCATGCGGATCATCTTACCCAGTTTACGTTTCTGCTGGGAGTTAGAGGACCACCTGAATCGCAATTGGTCACCAAGGAGGCGGTGTCGATCTTGGATATTATAACCAATGTGGGGTTATCGCTATCGCTAATAGGACTCTTGGCCATTTTTGTGACGGCAGCGTTGTTTAAGCGATTCAGGAACTTGGCCTCGACGAAGATCCTGCTGAATCTGTGCGTGGCTCTGGGCCTCCAGCTGTCCCTGTTCCTGGTGCTGAGTGAAGGCGACTTGCTGATGCAGCTGGATAAAGGTGACTTCGATCGTTGCCTGGTGACCGGAGCCCTGATGCACTACCTGCTCCTGGTGGTCTTCAGCTGGATGTTCATCATAGGCTTCCTGCAGTACAAGCGCTATGTAAGGGTCCTTGGAGTCAATCATCCGGAGCATTACATACTAATGTCTGCTCTGGTGGCCTGGACCCTGCCACTGATACCCACGCTTCTGGTGGTTTTCCTGGACTCCGCCTCCTACAGATCGAGCTCTAATACCACCACTCAGGACATAGCCAATATCTGCTATCCCTCGGGATACGGATTGGTACTGGGAGTGCTCTTGCCCATCGGCTTGATCACCCTTTTCAATGCCTTGATGCTGGGATACATCAACTGGAGTGTCCACAGAGCACTCTTCACTCGCAATCTCATCATGGAGCAACTGCGCCTCTTCGTGATGCTCTTCTTCCTGCTGGGAGTCACCTGGATTTTTGGACTGTTCGCCTTTTTCGATTTCGGGAGAATATTCTCGTATCTCTTCTGCATCACAGCCACTATGCAGGGATTCGTTTTATTCCTCTACTTCGTGGTCTTCAACAAGGATAATCGGCGCTCCTGGCTGGAACTGTGCCGCATCCGGCGCTCGAAACGCGGCCAGGAAGTCATCGAAATGCCCACCGAATCTAATTCTAAACGCTTCAGCCACTCATCGAGATCAAATCAAAGCACAAGTAACTAAGTGTACAAAGTTTAGAGATTATATATTCGAATTAGGTAAATTATTCTGTCTGCAATATTACGCTAAAGCTAGATTACTTTGTATATAGACTTATAAATAAAATAAATAAACAATAAACGAAAACGAAAATAAATACATTTCGAAAGTGAGAATCTTTGTGATATCTACTTATCTAATTTAACTGTATAAATACAATATTTTTACAGTGTACTTCCTGAATAAAAAAGATAGGAGTTGCAGAACACACCTAAATGATAAAAAGTGACATTGTTCATGAATCTCATTAAGATAAAATATCTGACAAAGACAGTCTTCTTTTCTGTATTTTGAGAATCAATCTTAGCAATTTCCATTAAACAATTATAAAAACATTACATTTCCCACAAAAGAAGATCACTGTTTTGCGATAATTGCTATTTTCTGTGCCTGGAAGGGGTTAATTATACATTTTACAATCAGTAATCTCAGTAATCAGAAAACCGGTTATCATAGAACTTCGCGTGGAAAATAAACATTGCATTTGGGGTCGGTCAACAAAGCAATGATTCACCAAGCAAGCATAGCTTAAATAACAAACCGCATTTAAAAGTTGTTCATAAATTATTTATATTAAGCTGCTGGATATTTTTTACTAAGTTAAAGCTTTCCTATCAACATTAAACATAAAAAGCCTCAAGCTTGTAACTAAAGTAAAATATGGCTTAAACGAAAGGTGTTTGTCTAGAATAGCGTTAGAAAGCTGTTACGGAACTTGGCCAATACCAAGCTTTTGTTAACTCTTCAGCAGCTTTTAACCGGTTGGGAGCTTCGAACCGACTGCGACGCGGTGTTTCCCCGCTAAGTTCAAATTCATGACTTCTAATTTATGTAAATGAGATGACAACTTCGCTTTTGGTGAATGTATTTCATAGATTACGACGGCACACGGCTCGCGGGTCGCCTTAACTTGGTTTTTATTGGATGCGATAAGGTCGTAAGTCTTAGTCATGGATCTGATGAAGTGTTGTTGGTGTCTTAATTTGGATTAAACTTTATACACAACTAAAGTATCGTTAAATTAGTGCTAGGAACCAGTAAGCTTAAGGCAAATTAGCCAGGCACTCGGCTGGTTGTCTACTCGTCGACGGCGGCGGTGGCGGCATTCCACAGCCAGAAGCCGAGCTAGCGAACTCGTTTCGAGACAACAAACGCTGCCGCCTCCAAAAATAATGTCTGAAAACAAAATAGCTTCGATTTCAGCGCTTTATCACCAGCAACCGCAGCGGAATGTAAGAGCTTCCGGGTACCACATCCTTGCCCTCGGGCAGGAAGTTCTGCGCGTAGTTCTTCGGCGTGGGCGAGTTGGGGGGCACTGCATACTCCAGGACGTTGTCAGAGGCCGCGCCGGAAACCACATACACTTGCATCGCAGCCGGCGGCTTTTGCCACTTCTCCCCCGGCACTTCCGCCTTCGTCTGCTTGGCTAGTGCCCGCCGGGAGAACTGGGTCTGGTGCGTCTGCTGACTCTGATCCGCCTGCTGGAAGCGCTCCAGGTGGCCCTGGATGATCCTCCGCAAGGCAGCCATCGTGCTGGGCGACGGCGGGGAGTAGACGTAGGCCCTTGCCGGGGGGCGCGGCAGGTAGTCCCGGCCACGAGTGGCGGCACTGGCCACGGCCACAAGAGTCAACAACTGCAAGATAAATTGCAATCAATTAATTAATGTCAATTATGAATAAATTAATAAAGCTATACAGTGGATAAGCTTAACAAACTTTTATAACTACGAAATGAATATGAAATGAAATGTAAGCTACAGACAATATTTTTATCCATATGCAGATTCATACATTTCTTAAGTTAAAAGTTGGTCAACAAATAGCTCTCAAATTAAGTAAACTAAAACAAAATAATAGCTAAAAGTAGAATACATTTTTAAATCAGCCTGAGTATTATGAAACCTAGTGAATTTTAAGCTAAAGAAGTAATTAAAGTGGCCAATTTATAAATGGACAAAAGCCATATATTTTAAGCCAAATTAGGCTTTCACTTTCAAACGATATCTTTCAATTCAAATTGGTCCATTAAAAATTGCCATACTTTTTAACCAATGCAAATAATGTTGATAAAAATCTCAATAATAAAATTTTAATGCGACTTTAAAAAATAACCAAAATGCATACAGAGGTTTTGGTTACTAAGCCAAAAATATAATTAATTACTTTCCTTATATAAAATAATCAAAAAGTGACTTCCAGACAGTAACATGGGCTTTGTCTGCATAAACATGGAACTCGTTTTATATCCTAATTTCCATTTTCTCAAAAATATACGTCAGCATTAATTATATTCGTCAAATTTAAATCAAATATCTAGTTTTCAAAAATTGGCCCATAAAATTGTGTCTTTAAAAAAATGATTGGTTTGTTTTTAAAAGGTAAATGGAATTTTCCTTAAAGGTGTTTTAAATTAAATATTATGAGAGAACTTTTAGAGAATTTTTGAATGAACTATTTTCTTAAATGTCATATTGGATTGAGCTATTTTTTTAATTAGGGGAGACTCTATTTGCCAACCTTTTTAATTTAAAATTTTGGTTTAAAAAGGTATTTTAAATAACAGAATTGCCTTGCACTTAAATATCCTATTCCCTGGTATTAGCTTACCATAAAACACGTCCTGTACATGGTCCTTGAGTCGTTATCCAAACTATTTCTCCTCGGGCCAGTTCCCAGCTTTAATTTTCGACCGATCACCGGTTAACTCAGCGGCAGACTGAAGCGATCGTAGCTTCTGCTCCGTCGACTCGTTTCAAGTTCAGGGTTTCGGCGCGTGCATTTACATAAATTTCTACCAAGCAGCCACTCCGTTCCATTCTCCAATCTCCATTCTCCGGTTTGCGTTCTCCGTTCTGCGGCTGTGAGTTTTTTATGAGAAGACCAACTCTGCTGACACGTGATTTATGCATATACATAGTTTTTGCAAGCCTTCGCTAGGTCCCAGTCCCCGATCTCGTTGTGAATGCGTCAATCCAGTTGGATCGATCGCGAGGTGCCACCAAATCCAAATCTGGCCCGACGAGAGCCCAACCCCACGGAGATACTATCTCGCAGCCGTTGCCATTTTGTCTTGAATGAACGTGCGAAGATCCAAAGATTCCACACAGAAAGAAATATTTATGTGACGTGAGATGATTCACTTGATATATTTTTCTTCTTCTTTTGCTTAAATTATATTTAGAAATATACCTGTTGTGATAATGCTTAACTTCACCGCCTGGTGCGTGAGCTTTATGAATTTTATAACCTTTAAAAATATCAAAGAACTCGTATTGGTACTTATAGAGGGATCCCTGCCCTTTCCTCTCTTCTGTAAATTAAACCTCAAGTACTTTATATTGAACTGCAGTTGATTTTCAAATTCATTATATATTCTTTTCTGTGCAGCCATAGAGTAGGGGTCGAGTTTTTAGCTCAGACTGAGGGGCGACTCTTCGGCTGTTCACGCCATTATAATTATGCAAATTCCCAGCGATTCGTGAATAAATCATCTTTATGAGTGGTCAGCTTACACAGGATGGGGTCTTCACCCGAGATATTTGCATAATGGTTTCTATATAGACATATAAGTGTGTCTAGCTCAGGTTGGGCTTCCATTGTAGTGTGATCACAATACCCATTGGTATATTTATATTGATTTTTAATCGTCGCCTCTTTATGCCTGACAATGCGCATTAAAAGCGGATCGACACCGGCGATCGTCTGTCTTGTCATTCGATATGCCAAGAGATGTCTTTTAACCAATATGGTTTTGATCCGAAGATGGACAGTCAACAACAAAGGCGCCCATAATGCGATTCATATGATAACTCATTAAAAGATGTTCGTGCAATAGCCGTTCGACCTGAAGCTGAACCTGGGGCTGAAGCTGATCGATTGAGATGTTGAAATGGCCGATCATCAATCGTTTGTCCATATTAACATTTATATATAACCGCTCAATTGGTAAATGATCTCCGAACATGTTTATGACTACGCGATTGATTGTAAAATGCTAATCAACCGAGTAGAATCGGAGCATTTGATTTATTTTCAAGATAATTAATTATGTGACTCGAGCAGTTTAAAATGCTATCATAAATATCTGTATAGTATTAGTTGCTTAGGCAGTAGTAGAGCTATTAAAGTTGCTAATATAGATTAAATGGAATTATAATAGATTCCCAAAAAAATTAGTTTATGATTTCATTGGCCATAAAATATATATAAGTTAGTCAGTTGATTAATTAGGAAACCCATTTCAGCCATAGTGTGCAATCAAGAAGACCATTTTTGCGCATTTTTGAGTCCTTATATCTGTATTTTTATATCCTAATATTATGAACAAATTAATGTGTAAAATATTCAAAACAAAACAATCATAAATCCAATTCGGAAAGCAGCTCTATGTTAGTTTTTAAGTAATTAATAAGACTTCATATTGAGCTTAAAAATATATGCTGTAGTATATGTCAAACTATGCTGTTAAGAAGTCCACAGGTATATGGATTTTTGGGTTTATAAATCGGTATATTTATATCCTAATTTTTCGAAAAAATCAAAGCTAAAAATAATCATAACTAAGCCCAAACAGCCTTAAATTTATTTCGGAAAGCTTTCCCATGCTAGTTTTTATTTGGATAATTAATCTGCATTCTTAGTTTGAAAATACAAAAAAATAAATTTGTGGTCAATTTTTGACAATTTTAATGATGTAACCCCTTATAAAATTTTGAAAAATTGGCAAATTTTTTTTTCTCAATTTTTTTAAATATTTTATTGTCTACTAATTAAGATTTTAATGGCGAATCGGAAAATATACGGCATTTGGCTTTCATTTCATTTTTGGCGAAATTATGCTCTCTTGAAGTCCTCAAATATTCGCATTTTTGAGTCGGCATTTTAATACCCTAATTTTTTGAACAAGTCAGACTTTAAAATAACCATAACTAAACCAAAACAGCCTTAAATTAATTTCGGAAAGCTTTCCCATACTAGTTTTTATTTGGCTAATTAATCTGCAGCCTTAGTTTGGAAATACAAAAAAATAAATTTGTGGTCAATTTTTGACAATTTTAATGATGTAACCCCTTATCATTTTTTGAAAAATTGCCCAAAATTTTATTTCTCATTTTTTTAGGTATTTTATTGTTAAATAATTGTAATTTTAAAGGCGAATCTGAAAATACACGGCATTTGGCTATCATATCATTGTTGGCCATAATATGCTCTCCAGAAGACATCAAATATTCGCATTTTTGAGCCGATATTTTAATACTCAAATTTTTTTGACTAGTCAGAGTTAAAATAAGCATAACTAAGCCAAAACACCCTTAATTTCAATTCGGAAAGCTTTTCTGTGGTAGCTTTTATATGGTTAATTAATCTGCATATTTAGTTTTGAAATTAAAAGAAATACATTTTTTGTCAATTTTTGACAATTTTAATGATGTAACCCCTTATAAAATTTTGAAAAATCGGGAAATTTTTTTTTCTCAATTTTTTTAAATATTTAATTGTAAACTAATTAAGATTTTAACGGCGAATCGTAAAATGTACGGCATTTGGCTATCATTTAATTTTTGGCGAAATTATACTCTCTATAAGCCCTCAAATATACTCATTTTTGAGTCGGCCATTTAATGCCTTAATTTCAATCCAGAAAGCTTTTCCATGTTAGTTTTTATTCGGTTAATCAATTTGCGTATCACTTTAGATGAACCGGAAACATCAGTTACCATCAAATCAATGTCGAAATTTGTAGATGGCCATCAAATAAAATTCTCCCTGTGAGGTTTTCCCTTTTCTGGCCTTTGACCTTGCCTCTCCTCTCACATTTCACCGTCAATATTCCAATTTCCTTGGATTCCTATTAAAGGCAAAAGCAATGGGAAAATTCGGCACCTGCCACCCAGGAGTTTGGGGCTAAGATGCCGATGAGTCAGCGAAACGGAAACGGAAGCGCAATTAAAGCTCATCGACTGCGACTGGCAATCAGCTTGCGGCATTAATTAATTACGAATTTACAGGATTACGTCAAATGCAAATATCAAGGCGATTGCATTAGCATTTTGATTTATATGCAAACTAACGAGTTACGCAAGGAGCTTACTGACTGCAGCATTCTTTCTAGGCGAGGTCCCTGTAATTGCTATGTAAATTATTTATGCAATTAATATAACAAACTCGTCTCGAACTGGAGCCGGAGCTCAAGCAGCGAACGTGCCCCACATGTCCATCATATATCCATATTGATGAGGGTCCTTTCCGGCTCACTCGTCCATATTTCATATGCCACATACGTTATATACACGTTAGATGTGGTATATGTTATACAAGGGGCGCATCATAATCAGGCGCCATCCACCCGAACTGCCGCCTTTTTTTTCCCGTTTCTGCTGATTTGAGTCCAGCTGGCGCTGAGTGCTAAATCCTCTGTCACATACGCTCCACGTGGGGGGATTCGTCTGTCAAAATAAACAAAGGAAGCAGCACAAAAAACAGAGAGGAGTCCTGCCTAAGGGCAAGGAACTAAGGAATACCCTTACTAAATTAAAAGGCACTCTAAAGAGCTATAAAGACAGTTAATAGTTACATATGGTATTTAGAAAATCATACTGATTTGGAACAAATTAAACTCATATTTCAAGGTTCCTACTAAAAACTATTAAAGTACTATGCAATATATCTCTGATATAAGTATATAGTACTTCAATTCATTCAGCTGTAATGTGTATACTTAATAAAGGCTACAAATGTGTCCTTACCCATTGGCAGGGCATATGGTGCTTCGGTAACGTAACAAAAGTTGGCCCAAATGGTCAGGCTGAATGCTACGTAATGAGTTTGATGGGCTTTTGAACTAAACCAAATTGCAGACAGGCATTTTATTTTTATTCCGATACCAATACCGATTTCGATTTGATGAGGATGCCAAATGGGCGCCGCATACCAGTGGCAGTAGTATTTGCCATGGGATCGGGAGGATGCACGCGGCAGCAAATTGAGTTATGGCCCCTGGATGCCGCCTCATATTTTATGCATGGCAAGGGCAAGCGAATTGCTTTCCAATCGACTTGGCGCACTTCACTTAGGGCCACCTCGACTCCTCGCCCATCCAAGGAGTGCTGTGGCCTCTCTCTCGACGCCCAATCCTTTGGATTGGGTGCGTCCAGACCGAAAACCTGGGCCAGACCCAGACCCATTACTACAAGGTAATCACCTGCCGGGCATTCGGGATTGTCAATGGATCATCGATTTTATACTGCAGTGGCACGACATCGCTCTGTCTGTATTTGGGTTAAGGTAATCAAAGGTTGAATAAACTTTTTGGCTAGCCCCAAACTAATTAAGATAGTTGCCAGCTGCACTCGGCTGGAAAACGAGGGCTTGAGTCAGACGTTAATGAAGAGAGCACATGCCCCTTCGGGGCATGCCCTACCCCTCAATCGGTTTACCTTTGACCTCTGGCATACTACATAATTTATGCCTCCCGGCTCGCTCGACAACTCCCTGCAGGCAAATCATTTATCATAATACAGCCAGAGCCTCGAATTTGCAACTGACAGGCATCTCCCCCTGCCGTTTACCGCAGTAAAAATGAAAGATTTTGCATATCTAATAAGTTTATGCGCTTTGTGCAATAATCCCCAATGCCACATACAATTTTTACTGCGGCAAATATGAATGAATGTTGGCTAAAGAGAATGGAGAAGTATTGGGCCAACAGCGATGCCTAGTTTTTTATTCCTTTTCCCTGACAAAAATGCATTTATTTTAGTAGCCAAATAAAGTGGTTAAGCATTCCCCGGTTATTTTGTCTTTTTATGCCCCGAATTATTTATATCTATGAGTTGTTTTACGGCTGTGGCAAACGAACGGAATAAACCTATTTCGTGGCTTACATTTCTTTTTTTCCGGTGTGCGGATAAGCCCAACCAAACCCGAAATATATACGTATGAAAATGCGGCTCTACACGTTCTCATCTTGACGCAATTCCCCGGGGCCATTTTGATGCGGTGTAGCTTTTAGCGGCTCCACGGCTTATTTATATATAAACAGAATCGTAAAATATGTAAATCCCAGGCAGCCGAAATAGAATCAAAGGCGAGCGGCTCCCGGGGTTATCATTCGCATTTGGAATAGTTGTAACTTTGGTATTGTAAATGCCATCCTTGGTCCTTTATAGTTTTACTTTGCTGGGAACTTGTGTATTGGCTTTCGCCAAAGTTCTGCGCTGATGTGCTATAAACTTTCCACACAGAAAATAATTTTGTGTTTAAAAGGTTGTATTTACTTATATTCGATTAAATAAATAAGCCACTTTCATATATTTTTATTCAGGCGAACCTAAACTAAATAAAATGGTATAAACAACTTATTTTAAATATCCAATGCCTAAAAATCGATTATAGTATACCTTTAAAACTTGATTATTTAAAAGTCAAAAAGCTCATAAACTTAGACACTACAAAATGGTTAATCTACTCCTCGGAGGCATTACCAGTTCTAGTTGAAGAGTTTCTCCTTCTCCTGAGTGAGAGTTGCTATAATGAAAACAAGAGTTGCTATAACATAGCCCATGATCAGTAGATACCACAGCCAGCTCAGATGCTCCAGAGATATGGGAAATGCTTCTGATTTTTTGGGCAGACCGCCTATTTTCAGAACTAGCATCCTCATAAACTTATGCCTCCCAGCTTGACTAGAGATCCATTTAAGAGATACTTCTTCGATAGCCTGCTTTGGGTCCACAGAAGGATTCTCGCCTGCCGCATGGCCTCAAAAGCTTCTGCCACAGAATCGAGGAGCTGGGAGTCGTAATGGGAGTTTCTGGTTAGGCAGACAATTGCCAGTGCCTCTTTATTGAAGGTCCCCCTTAGTCTGATCTTTCCCAGCTCATTGGTGCTTAGTAAAGGAATTCTGTTGGGTTTCCAACGCTGGAGAGTACACTCCTCATCCTCATGGTGCCAAATCATGATTATGGTCTCAATCGGCCGGTTATTGCTGCTAATATTGATGAGTTTGTTAATAAATCGGATCAGAGATCCAGTGATTATGAAAATGAGTAAAATCTTTATAGTCGGCATGGTGTCCGGACTTGGTAACTGTTTCAGCAATAAGTTCAAGCGAAACTAAGTCAGTAAGAAACTTATATTTAAGTGCTTTTGGTAAGCTTAAGCCAAGTTATTAAGTTAATGTGTTGACATTAGAAAGTCCATCGTACGACAGCTGTCGTTTGATGAGTTTTTAAAGTGGTATATGAGATATAAGCTAAGCCGTATAAAAACAAAAACATAGAACAGAAAAATAGCCAAGAAATTCCCCTCCGTTTGACTTTTCTCTGTGCATTTTGTGTAACGTACAGCACACCTGGAACTACTTCAGGCAAAACTGAAAACAGAGCAGATACTTTGTCTATTTGACGTCGCGCTGAATAAACAATGCAAATGGCTTTCTGGATATTCGGCGAGGAAAGTCACTTGGAGAAATACTTAATTTTTTTTATAGCTCACGTCAAAGCTGCAGGATATGCGCTAAGTTCTCATATTTCTCGCGGCGAGAACTAAGTGGCCACGCCCGCACGCCCCCTCCCTTCAGAAGGGAGTATAAATTTACACTTGTCTACATTTTTTCACACCAGCGAAAGTGTTTGCGCTCAGCGAAGGGAAAGGAAAAAGACTGGGAAATGGCAGTGGCTGGGAAAGTCTGGTGGGGCAAGGGGAATAAAGGAAAGTGAAAAGAAATGTTTCGGGTGAGCTGGCTCTTTCTTCTGGTTGTTGTGTCCTGAGAGCAAACAATCGCACGTGAAGCGCTGCAGGAATTTCAATTAACTTGTTAGCATTTCACGCCTTTTGAACTTTAAACAAAGCAACAGACGGCAGACGACAGTGCAAATACAACTAAAGGTGGACTTAAAAGCCAATTTATGTTTAGCTCCTAATAAAATGCCACTCGACGTGGAACTTAATGTCTGGCGAGTGTTTGACAAAGTTCTTTACGAAAACTTGGCCAAGGCTTAATGCTCCAGTCTGCAGTGCAACAGGTGGCCAATATCCCTCGGTTCTCCTCACAGATTTGAACCCGTAATCATCGGGTTCTATAAAGGCAGCCACCCTTCCTCGTCCAAACACACGCTGGAGAGTGTAATCAAATTAATCTCGTACTTCCGCCTACTCCCTAACAGTAATATGCCAGCGCAATTATTACTCTCGACAGTCCCCCAAACACTCATATATATTTGTCTGCACAGAGAGAATATAGGTTCAAGTTGTATTCCTGTTGAAAATAACCAGAATAACCAGGAACCTTAGCTCTAGAAAGGCACATACATATACTTTTAATAGCCTTAGTGACTTAAATCCCTTTATGTCATTAATTACAGTACACCACATTTAATACAGCTACACGGAGAGAAATGTCTGTCATAAACTTACACATATTTATCCTACTTTCTCCGAGTGTGCACACAAGACAAGCAAACAGACTGCTTGACTGATAAATGTGACCGGACTGCTCGCTTTTATTCCTCAGATATTTATCTCGCGCTGAAAACCTCATCAGGCTTAAGCACGGCGCTTAATTGCCCACAGACTCCACCGAGTGTGTGCGCGTGTGCTTGGCTGTGGGTGTGCGAGCGTGTGTATTTGCCTTGTATATTACTTCATTTGCCTGGACCCTGGACAATCTGACATTCGCTGGGGTTGGCTGCTGTTTTATGGGGCAAACAATGCTCGAGAGCTCGAGTGCTCGGAACGGTGGCCAGTCAGTTGCCTGAGTTATCTGCTCCACGTATGAGAAGATTACCCCACTCGTAACTCGTTGCTACAACCCAATTAGGATCCACTCTCGCTCCTCCAGGCCAGCATAAATATTTCAGTTATATTTTTGCTAATTTTTGCGTGAAAAATTAAACGCTTGACCTTTCACGTCTCGACACGAAAACAAATTTAATATTCTATTCTCGGAGGTGGCAGAAAATGGGCCAGAGACAAGACAACTATTTATATAGCTAATAAAAACAACCTGTGAAGTGAACTCTAGACTAGGGTAAACATTCATTCATTCTGTTATTTACCCTGCAATTGCTGCTAAATGAATTGAAAGCAGTTTCAGGCAAATACTTCTCCCTCTCGAGCCTTTGCATAAATCTTGGGCGCCATTAATTTCGGACCTGACTTCGCCTTTTTAATTAATTTCTGAGCAAGGCGAGAGCGCACCTTTTGTGCTTTATGCGACACCCTAATGACACTTTTATGGATTTGAATTTTGCGAGCGCCTTAATAGTGCTTCTAAAAAAACAACTCCTGGACCCGAGGACTTGGGACCTGAGAGATGCCGGGACACGTTCCATAATGCCTCGCTGGCTGGCGAACAATGTGCCAGGCGGGTTTATATGCTATACGCATAAGCATGCTAGCACAACGACCTGGCCAAACACGCTGACTGCTGTGGATTTTGGCTGTTTGCTCTAAGCTGAAGCTCGCACTTCCGCTTGGGTACCGTTCGAATGCGTTGGATGCCGCAAACTGTTGGCCGTCTTTGGCTCCCCACTTCTTGAGCCGTCCTGTCAGCGGCTACAGGCCGTATGAGCTACGTGGCGTTGAGTATACGCAACGTAAGCCCTTGCAGGCGGGGCATAGCAGCAACAGGATATGCCGAGCTGCGCGCAGGCTCGCTCTTCAGCTCTCTTTAAGTTACTCTTAACAAACTCTCTTTGTTTTGTTGCCACACGCATTAAAGTTGCGCCGAAATTGGTTTAGAGGCCAGCGCGGAGCTCATTGTCGGCACTGCAATTATGTCAGATGCTGAGCTGTGAAATCGGAACTACCATGGGGAGTGGGAGCTTATGGGCCGCCACTCGGAAACTAAGCCACTGGCCACCAGCCAAAAAGCCATTCAAATTTCCCACAACCCGATATATCCGAAATATTAGACTGACTTGCTTAATGGCACTTGGGCCAGCATATCACATTATAGTCTAATTTTACGTATCAATTAAGTATAATTACATGTAACAGCCATCTGATGAGACTATAACAAGATATATATCATATATGATGAGAATATATATATCATTTTTATTTATTACTATGAATAATCAATAAACAGCCAGGATATTGGGTTTCAAATTTAGTATTGCCTTAACACTAGCTAAATCTAAAAGTATAACATATGAGCGGTAGGGATATATGGGAGCGAAGGTTTTTTGCGAAGGTTTAAAGCTTTAATTATTCAATAATAGAATATTGAGTTAAAAATGATTTGACCAAAAATTAGGATGTAAAAATGCCGATTTAAGGACCCAAAAATCCGCATACTTGATGTCTTCTGAAGAGCATAATTTGTCAAAAAACGGAATGACAGCCAAATGCCGTTTATATTCGGAATCGCCGCTAAAATCTTAATTATTTAATAATAAAATATTGAAATATTAAAGTAAAAAATTTTTGGTCGATTTTTCAAAAAAATGTAAGGGGTTACATCATTAAAATTGTCAAAAATTGGCTACAAATTTATTTCTTTGTATTTCCAAACTAAGTATGCAGATTAATTAACCAAATAAAAACTAACATGGAAAAGCTTTCCGATTTGAAATTAAGGCAGTTTTGGACAAGTTATGGATATTATGCATTTTGATTTATTCAAAATGTAGGATATTAAATGCCGATTTAAGGACCCAAAAATCCGCATACATGAGGTTATGTTCAAAAGAAGAAATGACGGCATAAACGCCGCTCCCGTATATCCGTACTACTCATTTGGGCATGTTTCGTATTTTCAATTTAAATTAAATTACGTAGGGTATATAATTTAACTAGCTTGCAACCAAAAGGCCCAAATATAAGCAAAGTCCAAAGAAAAGCGCTCCAAGCTAATCTAATTTCGGTGTATTTTTTATGAGCAATTACCCTTAATTATTTGCAAGCACCATTTCACGCTGCGCTGACCAAAATCGCCCCACGGAATGTTAGATGTGACTAATTAAGTCCGCCCACCTTGGAGATTATTGATTACGGTTACGCGGATTTTACGCCACCCTGGCAAGGTGAGCTAAATATTTAATGCCGCCATATAGCGAAGTTTTGGCCAGGCCGACGACTCATAAAGTGGATCCCAGGATGCCTGTATCTGGGCTTTTCGGGTTCGTTGGATTCGCTGTAAAATAATTTCGGCTAGGGGTCACCAGCAAGGACGAAGACGACGACAAGGAGTTGCTGCGCTAATTTAATTTGCCTGGGCCTGCAATTCATTTGCCGAGTCGTTGACTTTTAATGCACACATCTAAGACATTGTTGTTTGTTTGCTTACTTGTTGCCAGTCTCTTGCTTGACTTGGTTTATATACATATATTGCCCTCTACTCGACTTTGCCTTGGGTCCCATCCTGGGGCGACCTTGGCTCGCCATAATGCCCAACAATTTGTTTCAAGTTGCGCATGATTTCAACTCCTCTACACTCGTTCACATTTAATATTAATGCCCGAGTCTCCATGTGCCGTCTGCCTTGTTGAATCTTTAAACCAGACATCCTTCCAGCGGCAAATGCAAGAGCAGCTAATGCGATTTCCATGTAGAGTCGGTGCTCTGGGGTTGTCCACTACAGCTGGTGCATTTTAGGGATTTAAAGTTGGAACAAATTCGAGGAGATGTAACGACAAAAATATTCTGCTTAATTTTTCATTAATTATTATAAGTACTGATAAAATAGTAATAAATATATCTAATCTAAGTACAGCTATTAATCATTCAAAGCGTTAAAGCATAGCTAATTAATTATATATTTCCATTTAAATCTTAATGATATTGTATGGGTGTTTATTCAGGGAGACTTTTAATAGGTTACAAATATAATTATCAAATCACATTCAAACTAAAATCAGTATCCAAACATCCATAGTTCCTGCTCATCCCCACTTTAGGTTCAGCTCAGCATCGCCAGTCGATTAATCTAACTGACACTCGCCATCAATCAGCATCGGGCAGTCAGAGAAGAGCATTTCCAGCTCCAAGCCTCCATCCGGAGCTCATAATTAAGGCGAGAACCGAATCGATAAGGACCTAAGGATTTTTAGGGGCTAGGGGCCAGGTAACTTAGTTTTAAAGCCCCGTCCCCGGGGCCGTTCATCTGCCCTTTACGGCTTTCAAGTTGCCACGGCCATTAATTTTGAAGCACTTCGGCCACCGGCGGCAGATTCGTTTAGACAATAAATATCCAAGACCCGCATTCTGGGGGCGCGTTGAAAATTCACAGAGGTCGTTATTTTTGGGCAATGAAATGTTTCACACCTGCCGTTCATCAAAATACGAGCTTAAGCTCGTGCAAAGCCCCCGCACCATCAACCAACCTTGTGGACGGTGACCAAAATCGATGGACTCTTCAGCCGCCAATATAACATATATAACCATAACTTATTTAACTGGTTTTATTGTGAGAAAAGAGATTTGGAATGCGTAAAACGAGAGGAAGAAAAATAGAGAGATTTATTTGATATAATTTTCTCACTCTCCCAAGCTCTGCTAATATTTATTTTACAGGTAACGTAACATCCCTCCTTTTTGGTTTTAATAGCCAAGAAAAAGTTCGGTTTTATAGATATAATTAATTGTATTTTATTACTATATCTTACGCTGCTTTTACGCAGGGCCTCTAATAGCCGTTTAGCCGGAGTAACTTGGGTAACTTGGGTGTTCCTTTTAGGTGAGCTAGGCCAAAACCAGGCCGTTGATAAGAGGTCGTGTCATGTGTCGGGCTAAAATATGGCCAATTTGATTTAGGACCGCTATCCGGTCTAGAGCGGATTGAGGTATTTAAGTTGGTAGAAAAGGACTAGGGAAAAGAGTTTTGCTGGGGGTATCCTTTGACATTAGGCATGGCTTACAAATGCCTATCTCTCGACTTGAGGCGGCTAACCGGGAATACAAGACACAATGCTGGCGAGTTAAATATGTTTCGTGGCATTGTTGGACTCGTAAATAAACAAGCCTTTGAGCCGTTCCGGGGACCCTTTGCATTTGCATACGCCATTAAATATGCACAGCACACTGATTCTCTGAACAAACGGACGACAATAAAATGACCTGTATATACGTATTTATCTCCGGTTGTCAGCAACAAAAGGAGCCACCGACACCGAACCCCCAAAAGGCAGAATACGAATCGAACAAAAGGTCCTTCGAGAACATGGAAGGGGGCGATGGATGGGCCAAGACGGGCTTTTCTTATCTCCAGGTGAAGGCAGCTGAGTCAGCGCCTTTGTTTTTGATAAATGACTTCCATTTGTGGCCAGGGGGTCGTGTAAATCTATCCCACGAATAGGCATTTGTCACGACTTCGATTTGGGCCCTCAGCCGCAGTCGGGGCACTCGATATAATTGAAATTGTGTGCAATAAATGGAAATAGCTGGGTCCTTTATTTGATGG
Source organism: Drosophila pectinifera (assembly GCA_008042775.1). Taxonomy (NCBI): domain Eukaryota; kingdom Metazoa; phylum Arthropoda; class Insecta; order Diptera; family Drosophilidae; genus Drosophila; species Drosophila pectinifera. Next base: position 18,549 of record VNKC01005283.1, on the reverse strand, counting down.
GCATTTGGATAAGTTGTTGGCCCTGCAATTTCCCAGCCTGGTAGCTGACTTAATCAACTTTGCCATTTGCCTAATTGGACTGCATTCTTCTCGGCCATTCGAAATTCGGGTATTCGTATTCCGTCCGCTGCTATCAGTGCCTTTGCAGGACGAACTTTGTGTTTACTCAATGCACTCGCTTTCCATTGAAATGGTCTGCAGTCAGTGATGACAAAGGACCTGGACTTTTAAGCTCAGGTTACAGAACATAATTAAAAGGCAAAGTAAAATTAATGAAGTCAGTAGCATGCAGTCAAAGAGGAGTTAATGCTTAATATATTTAATCCTGTAACCTTTAACGCATAATTTACACAGTTAACTAAAATATATAAATCAGAAAATTAAACATAAAACTATAAATGTAATAGGTATCTTTAAGACCAATCAAATATTATATATACTATTATAATTACAATATTCACCATATTTGAACCAAGTTCAATTAGTCTTAAGAAATACTTAAATATTTCTAAATATTTAAGCATTTATATGGAAAGTAAAAGTACCATCACTATCTGAAACCCATCCTCGGCTTCCAGCCCACCCAGCGCCTGTTAATCAAAGTTGTTTGGGAGCCAGATCTCTTTATTGAAATGTCATCGGTTGGGCAACGAGTCAGCTTTATTGGCAGCCTAATGGCGAGGCGGAATTTGAGGAATGTGTCCTGTCAGCGACGCGAAGGTAATGACTTTGCAATGCGGGCCTTCGGGGATCTGAATACACACGTTGTTGGGTTTCTGGATGGCTGGGATGATCATGCTGTGATGGCTGGACCTCATCACTCAGGGCTCACAGTAAACAGTCGCCCCGTTCGGGTACATCAACCGGGCTAATTAGCTTCGTGTACATTTGCATATTAATTGGAATTCATGCTGTTTGATGACCAACAATTTATTTATTTATAAGTGAAAAGCAACAGAGGAAAATGTCCATTTATTGAAGTTGTCGCGGCGGATTAAAAGTTAATTTCTTTTGAACGTCAAAAGAGAATTTGTGGTCGTGAATTACACTTGTTTACACAAAAAATGGAAATCTTTGACAAAAATATTTTTCACTTGGTTGCAAAGCCTTTAAAAACTATTTAACTATATGTATTCCATAAAATGAATTTTAAGAAATTAAAATAAATAAAAGGCAGTCATCGTAAATCAAACAAAATAAATGTAATATAAGCGAATAAACAATTGTTCTAAAAATATCTGTTGAAGTATTTAAATTAAATATTTTCTATTAGGAGACGTTTGAAAAATACTGAAGTATATTTATTTGAAAGCCTAAAAGTCGGAACTTGTATAAAAGTGGTGTTCTGTGGGCCTTCTGTACAAGTTAAAATCTTCCAAACCAGATAGTCGATTTCCGAGGCGCCCATTCACTGGGACTCCATTCATTCGCTTTTCACGCCACATTAAATGCTCTCAATTTTATTTGCAGCCACAGCAAAGGAAGTTCGTGGTTGCCAGCCGGCAGGTGACAGATTCACAGTTTAACCTTTGCGCCTTTAATTTGCTGTGGTCCTGTTTGCCAGCTGCAGCAATGCTCGGTTATATGTGGGGACCCCAGTGGGTCCCATAATTGAGTATTGACCAAACAGCGAGGGGCTGTCGTGACCCACGGCAGTTTCCGCGGAATGGTTTATACTAAAATAGCTCCCCCCTTTTGCAGTCGCCACAGATGTACGAATATTTATATATAAATGTTCGAGTTTATAAATAAATATCCTTTAACGGCAGACGGCGGACACTGGCCCCGCCTGGGTCGTAAAGTGTTAATGGGCAATTAAAGCCCGGCTAAGCCTAGCCCGAAACTCGAAATTGAAATTCCCCCAAGGGCCAGAGGACAGAACTGGCACTCAAACTCAAACCGAGACCCAAAGCCAACCCAGGGACGGCCGGCCACACGGCGAATCCGCAAATCCAAGTTCAGCCTTTGAGTCGAGTGCAATCAGGTTAAGTGTTGAACGCATCCGCCAGCGAATCCTTATTCTGAACAGGCACAGTGGCAAAGACCTTGAATTAGTTGGAAATCATATATAATATTAATCAATAAAATAATAGACCTCTATAAAGTACAATTTAATAAATTGTAAGGAAATTAAATTGTAAAGCAAACATTCAATGGAAACAATATCAACAGAGTGCTAGAACTGTTTGAAGTTATGGTTAATATATCTAACAAATGACCATTTTAGGTAATAACCTAATATATGTGTACATTGTTTCCTATTTTTAGGTAGTTTACCCACTGTGTCTCTTCCTATCCCCTTCCAATTGAAGCGTTAACCACTGTGCTGGTCCCCACCTGCATTGTGTTCGCAATGTGCATTCTGCATTCAGCCTTTTGTGTTGCGTATTCCGTATTGTGTATTGTGTTTGCATTCCTCCTGTCACTCGCATTGCCAGCGGCAGGATCAGCTCCACTTGCCGCAGCAGCAGCAACAGGAACCGGAAGTGGAGGCAAAAGGAGCAGGAGCATAACCAAGGCAAGGTTCAATTGCATTGTAGTCTTGGGTGTGCGTGTGCGTTTGCGGAGTGCAAGTGACGCCGAGGACAAATGGAAACGAATTGGTTTTACAATGCACAGTTTCACATCCAGCAAATCCCATTTGGCTTTGGCCTTTCCGTTGGTGTTGGTTTTGGTTTTCGCACTGAAGCACTGAATGATTTATATAAGCCACTAATTCCTGGCTTCGACTCCCTCAGTCAGTCAATCCGGCACTCATGTCCACTCAACTCCTATGGCACATGCCAAACCTCGACCGAATCAAACAACTTTTCATTTCGACGCTGGCTTTTTGCAACAGACAGGCGGAAAAAGAATAAAAATCAATATTTACATGCTGCTGCTACTACTGTGGCTGTAGTTAAATGGGCAAACAACTGAACCGAAATGAATTTCCCCGAATACCAAAACGAGCACTGCAGCTGCAGAGAAAGAGCCCAGACGGGACCACAACAGAATATGCCAGTGCATAGGGGCACAACAACAGATTCTCTATTGTTTTTCACATTTTCCTTGGTATTTGTAGGGTATAAAGGTGTGTTGCAATTTATCGAGATTATATAAAAGGAAAAGATAGTAAAAGAGTTGCCGCATTCTTGTGATATATTACAATCAATTTAAAATACTTATAGTTTGGCTCATATGAATTAGTGAAGCCTCAAATAATATTCCTACCAGAAATACCTTAACTTAATACTGGGTAATCAAGGGTCCTGGCATAGCTTCCATTCACGTTTTTCTTCCATTTGGTCCGGCAGAAACAAAAACTTTGGGCACAGCCTCGACTTGCATGTCGTATACGTAATGTGAGCAAATTAAGTTGCTAAAAAAAGAAGTAAACACAACTGGAATTGAGTCGAGTCAACTAGAGGGTTAAGCTGTGCGGGACAGGCCAGGCCAGGCCAGAGCAGGGACTGCGTCTGGCATGGAGGGGATAAACCAAAGTATTTTGCGATTTTCTGGCTTTCACTTAGTCGGCTCTCGGCAGATTCGCTTTGCCATTGTCATGTGGCAAGTCAAAGGGCGTGAAAGTGCTCAGAAATTAATGGAGCAAGTGCTGTTAAATTTTAAAGTATGCATAAAAAGGGTTGACATTCCGAAAGTGCTACCTGTCACAGGAAAGTGTCTCTCAGTCCGTATGTTTGTCTGGCTGCCATTAGCATTTTGCTTATCCTCCGCACCCAGCCCCGTGCCAGCAGCATAAATATCCTGTCAGGACAAGCCAAGTGGGTCTGTGGATTTGCATATACATATATTTTTGGCTTGGGTTTCCGCTTGAAAATTCTACTTCATCTAGTCGCAAGCCAATTTAAATGTTTGATTTATTTCTGCCCAGATATGTCACGGCTACGACGTTGCTAACTAATTAATGCAAATGAATTCAAATTCAATGCAAGTATTCCTTTCATGATTTACCACAAACTTAAGTTGATTATGCCAATTAAAAGTGGCTCAAGTTCCTGCCAACAAATATTAAATAACCCACTTGACGATGAAATTCTTGTTAATTATTGAACCTCCTTTATTTCCTATTTCAAGTGATTGCTTCAGGATATTCCCTTTAAGATAAACCACAATATTCGATACAAAATGCTTAAAATAAATATTCAATATTCTGCCCAGACCTAAAGTACGATTTAAATATACATATATGCTCAAATTTGGTTATCTTTTTGCTATATTTACTTGCCATATATTCCACTCGGCAATCTGAATGCAAATATATGTTCTTGTAATATTTTACCATCGTTCGAATGCAATTTGTTTGCGCTCTTATTTAATCTATTGTGTTTCCAAACAGTAATCAAAACCGACTGCAGTTCGGTTGGAGAGTGGGCGAGCATTCCCGCCCGCAGCACATAGAGCACATAAATTCCATTTTGAAGCTCAAATATGGAAAACTTTAGCATGTTTCGTGCTCTCCCTGTCGAACTCAAGCCCCTACCATTTGACCAGTGCTGAAAACTTGAACTTTTTGCCGATAGATTTTCCTTTTTTGAAACAGCTTCAGCAAGAAAAAGCTAAAAAGTATCACAGTAACATATATTTGATACATATTCTAACAAAATTAAGGTCGATTACCTTGTTTTAAAAATTGTAACTCTATTGAATCATCTATTTTATATAAAGCTTTGGTAAAATAATAGTATTAAATGTCCTTAGTTCAGCTTTAATGCTTTATTAACGCGAAAATGGTAAATGTTTTTAACAGTTGCATATTTCTTCATTTTATAAACTATTTATACTTTATTCTTTTTTTTATCATTTATTTTTAAAGTTTTATATATCTAAAGACTCTATAAAAACTGTTTTTAAGTTCCTCCCACATGTTTTCATATTTTTTCCCGGCCTTACGTTTTCCTGTTTTTTTAAATGGTTATATTTTTGGCATCACTGCCTGGGGCTGCCATTTTGAACTATGCACTCCGTGGTCTCTGTGTCCGTGCCAGTATCTCTGTCTGTGTATTCGTGCTGGGTTATAAATTTGCCATATTTCACTATATTAAGTAATAGTTGCCAGTTTGTCTGCTTGGCATTCATGAGCATGAGGTTCTAGCTCTGTACAATAGTGGACTTGAATGTGCAATAAAAGCGGCCACTTTGGCGTAATGAGCTTTATGCCACAGACGAGGAATTGCATTACTTTGTCGTGCTTCCCATCTGGGGAGAACTGTGGGTGGAGTTGAATTTAATTACACTTATTCCGAATTCGACTCGAAGCCAAGACATGTTTCTCTCTCTCCTCCAATTAGCCAGCTTAACGTTGGAAAATGGCAAATTACAGCGTGTCTGCTTAGCCTTTGTCCCGGCAACATGATGCTGCACTTCCCTCTTCACTTTTCCCATTTTCCCCCAGCCTCTCCAAGGGACACAAGCTGATGCAACAGCTGTCCGCTTGGCTCTCATTGTATTTAAATGCTCGTAAAATGCAAAGCAAACAAGTGATAAAAGTTCTGCACATGCACGAGCACTTCGAAAAAAAAGAGTGCTTTTATATGTCTCTCAAATTAGTAAATTTAATTATAAGCATCTTAATCATATACAAAATATATTGTGAGAAATCTCAAGGATTTATTAACAGATCTTGGAGCTGTTTCTCAGCTCTTGCAGAAGATATACAAGCCACAAGTATATATATTATCAAATTATCAAATTAAGAAAATATCCATGTTTTTATTATTTTGCTTACCTCAAACTATCACCCGTTTCTGCGACATTCTCGGGCAGTGTACTAGTCCTAACCGCGAAAAGTGCCCTGTAATGCTTCCAACATAAAAAATGCATCAACCGCTTGCAAAGTCCGCTGCAGGGCACTCAAAATGAGGACCTCTTGGTCCTGGGGGCGATCGCTAATGTTATGTGGCATCATCTTGCCGGCAGCTAACCTTTAAAGTGCTCCCAGGGAGCTGTCGGAATTAATTTCATCAGCAGCCGAGTTTGCCGGAAATTCGAAAATTTTCAATTGTTTCGCAGGGAGCTTGTATCTAGACCAAATCCCCTGACAAAATGCTGCTCCGGCGTTTTCCATTAACGTTAACTTTTTACGTCCGGAGAGGGCTCTTGTGTATTTCCCGGCCATGAACAAACCAAATACGCAGGCAATTAACCCTTTTTTCCGGCAATTAAGCCCGTGCTTTATGCCACATTTTTCCATTTTCCCGTGCGCCTTTTCCTTTTGATGCTTGTTCTGAACAGGATGCGACGACAGGGAATCAAATTAAATATATATTAAACTCGATCAAGGTCAAAAGGAGTGTAATTGCAACTTAATTTGACCTGAAATGCAATAAAAATGACCGCTTAACTGTTTAATATGACCAACAAAAGCTGAATTACGTATACGACATGTTGGAGGCATGTGTTAAAGCCAACATCTGTGTCAACTTTAAGACCAGGCCCACGTAGACCTATAAAATGGTATATACAGTGGAGCCCCATGAAAGCGAACTTTTGAGAGGTATTTGTAAGTTAGTTCAATTTTAGAAATAAGCGTAAAACAAATATTGCTTAAAGTATTTATAAATAAAAAATACCTTGTTTTAAATCTAAGGTTTTCCTTCCTGTACATTGCTGTATATTATAAAAGTATACTAATAAAGTCCAAGTTCAACTTTATGACCTTAGTTGGGCCTGTTTTACTCACATCTGTGCTTGTTTTAGTTTATTTTCGGACTTATTTTAGTACACGGCTTTAAGTAGGCACATCAAATTGAAAATCTGTAGACGTGACCCAACATCGGGACATGTCCTTGGCTGTTTTGCCATCGTTAAGCATCCTACAAAATGCATGTGCAGCGAGCCAAGTTTTCCCCACACCCTGAAGCTGATTTGCCGACGCTTATTCCAACATTAGGGCAAGTGGAGGGGGACAGGACACATGTCCTGCCAACGACTGCAGCGACTCCCTAAGTGGACTTCTTTGTCTCCGCCTAAGTGGTTTTTCATTAGAAGCACTCGCTCTGGCCGCTCCGACTTCTCAAAGTTTTCCCTCGGCGAAAGTTTTCACTCAATGCGGAAAGCGAAAATCGTAATTGGAAACTTTCTGCCGCGCGAGATATGTGAGAATCCCAGCCAAAAGCAGAAACTAGGACTGCTGTTATTTAATTAAATGTGGGCTAGTCGCCAGGCATTCAACCCATGTCATATCCGTGACAATATCCGGTCTTTGGATGTCCAATGATTCGAAATATATGGGGCTTTCTAAAGAAGATCAATGAGTCTATTACTTTTTTATCTAAGCATTTTAGGAGCACTATGTTTATTAAAAATAAAGATCAGATATGTGAGTGCCAGAGCCCCTGAAAAAAAAAATAATATTTAGTTTATGTGCAGAGTTTATTTTTTTGATTTAAAAGAGAAGATTCAGATTTTCTTTATTCTCATAGTTGGTAATAATCAAAATGGAAAAGATAAAAATAGAATTAGTAATAATTTTAAAAGAGCAAAGCGGATAAATACAGAGCCTATAACATAATAATATTACACTTGCGAAATCTTGTTTTCCCAAACTTCTCCATCTTGATTCGTGTTCAACAGTTTTGTGGAAATACCCATATTATACATTTGTGTCGTACATGTCAGATACCAATTTAATCGAAGCTTATGCAAATGTTCGGCAGCCTGCAGGGACTGCAGCCAGGAAGTTGGCTCTGGGCTAATCCAGTTAGAACTCCGAGCAAACACGGCGTTGTGTGTCAGGGTTCCGGGCAACTGTTGCCCGGCCTCTTGCTCAAAATGAAATTAGATGATGCCGGAGCGGCAGCAGACTTGGTAATTAAATTAAATTGCTCCGAGTTGTTGCCATAAAACACACAAGCCAGGGCTGCTGGGCAGGGCCAACTGGATGGAAACTGGAGGCGTCATCCTGGGCCACATGTGCCGTGTCAAAGTTCGCGCTGAATTTGAATCTGTATGCACGCGCATATATCTGGGTTGCCTAGGCAATTGTTGAAAATTAAGGCAGCTAAAAAATGTGTACATAATCCGACTAACGAGAAACAGGGTGTATTATTATTATTACAAAATATTGTAATTGTGCAAGTAACCTAATAAAATCATTATATATATATATTGTATACAATATGGTATTTGTTGCAGTCTTTGGTAATTTTATTACAAGTGGGACTATTAATATATTCTAAAAATTTCTTCACTCATGTCCTGTATTTATTTTCCTTGCTTTGAAGCTGTATTTATTTCTTCCACCACCACCCTGCTTATTTATTTAGAGGCTGCGCCAGCCAGAGCCTAATTTCATTAAATTCGCGCAACCTGTTGTCTGAGCCGAGTCGAGGGAAAGGAGACTGAACCGAACGAGTTCTGGCGAAAAAAAATTCAATTTAACTTTTCCCGCAGGCCAAAATGAATTTCTTTTGGCTGCATTTGACAAGGCCCAGGCCCAGGGAGGAAGGTGGGTAGACAGTTGCTAACATGTGGTTTCTGCGGTTCCCGGTCTTTGTTTCCAGCGAGTTGTTAACCCAAGACGCCAATGAAGAATGGCAGCGCGTAATGAGCTTAATGGTCGCCATCTGTAGCGGGCTTAAGCGCATATGCATATGGCAGATTTCCCCTCATTTTTCCATTTTCATTTTCATTTTCATCTTTTTCCCTCTACTGATTTTCAGATTTTGCCTTTGACATTTTCCCTTTTTTCGTGCGGCCCTTTATGAGTGGTGGCGGCGTCAACGAGGCATTTAAGTGCAAAAAATTAGAGATGGGAACCTCAGGGGTTAATGGAGCATGATTGGTTTAGTAAACTATCTATATGAGACATCAAATAAATAAATAAATTGATAAATTATAAAGTAACCCATTTGTGTGAACTCTATTTCCATAACTGTATTTATATTCTCCTAAAAAAGTTTTATAGGATCAAACATCATTATGTCAAAACATAATAAATTCTATAATCTATGGTTTAGTAAACTATCTATATGAGACATCAAATAAATAAATAAATTCCTAAGTTAAAAAGTAATCCATTTGTGTGAGCTTCTTTCCATAACTGTATTTATATTCTCCTAAAAAAGTTTTATAGGATCAAAGTCACTTAAAAACCTCTTAAGTAGAAACATATCTTCCTTATGTCAAAATATAATATAATCTATATCTAGTTACCTTTTATTTGTATATATCGTGACACGGCACGGCTCAAATTCACGATAAACTCATCTCTTAATTTTATCCCTGCCTCATTTCTACATAAAAGCTAAAGCCAAGCTATCCGATTTTTATTGAACGCACATAATATGTGCTCAATATTAACGGTGCGTGCGTGCCCTCTTTGGAGAGTCGTTAAAAATGCGTTAATGTCGGCACGGCTCATTGGCTGCCGGCACAATTTGACTCCTGTGAGCTTGAAATACCCATCGTAATCACAGTTGCCCTCAGACCCGTAACCTTGTCCACCTTGTCCACTAAAGCACAACACCAGCAAGTGCAACCCGACTGATGCAGTGCTTGGCCCAGGAAAATTTATTGCCATCGTTGGGCGGTCACACGACCGCAGAGCTCTCAGTTTTGTTGAATGATTTCCTAGCTGCAGGCCCCGCCGTTGACTTAACTTGGCCAAGGCGAAACGGCGAAACCGAGCCAGTCACTTGTTGCCCCCAGAGGAAGTTTACTTCCTTGACTTGGCTTGACTCCAAGTTCCAAGCTCCCGACTTTCAGCTCCAAGACTTCGTAATGCTTTTGTCGGCGTAGCCACTAATTGGATTTCGGTGGGGCATAAATAAGGAATTGCACAATCCAAATATCATGGTCGGCCACACTCGGAAAAAAACGTTCCGAGCACATTTTAAAAATCATCTACTGAATACATGAATGCTTCTTGATTTGTGCATGCAAAAGTGTTCCTTTCAAAGGTCTAGTACTCACAGATAAAAGCCAACTCAATAATATATACTGTACGAACTTATTTGATTGAATTTTGTGGCCATAAGTGCTAAGCCTGAAGTAAGGGCAATTTTCCATTGAAACGCTTTCTTGCACTAAGAAAATATTCTAAATATTGCAACAAAAAATTTGCTTTAAATAATTACCTAAACTAAAAGGTATATGAGTTAGTTTATTTTGATTACATAAACTACATTTTATTATTAAAAGCACAATAAATCTTATTTTATTTCCCACCTTTCTCATATCAAACATGCTCTATCACTTTAATTATTTAAACGGACCTAGTAAGCATTTTATTTGAGTGCAATATTCATTCATTTCGGCAGCTGCACGTTTGACATATCCCAATAGCCTCGAGGCAATAAGGGAAGAGCGAACACGTCAAGATGTGACACATTTGATTGAACGCATGCAGGCCAATCGATTTCTGCTGCCGGTGGAAGTGGATTGGTCCGGCTGGAAGCGAGTGGGCTTAGTATTTGAATTCGTCAGTGGCCGTCAGTTTGACTGATAATTGAAAACGTGTCAACAAGCCGCCGATTTCCGCACAGAAATAAACCAGGCCCACGCAGCCCTTCGACTACGTGCTGTGGAAGTTGGTTATAAAAATGACATTTTGGCCCAAAACTGGCTCACAGTCAAGTGTACGCCTCACAGGTGAATTAGGCCCAGTTATCATCGTCACCGGAGGCTGTGTCTGTGAAAGCTCTAAACCTGTCCAAATGGCAATCGAAATTTATGCAGCCATGGCCCGAGCGCTATGCGAATTAAAATATGTTTAAATTTATATATTGAAAGGGAAGCAAACGAGACACGTGGCGTTGAAATTAAGTTCAAATAGAGGGCCTTTAAAGCATAGCATAATTTATTAGTTTAAGCATTTAGGAAGGTTCCTTAAGCGCTATTTTCAAGAATGCCACTCTTATGAAGATTTAAAAATAAATCCAAGCTGACTCAGCCGACATATTGTGATAAGTGAGTTCATTAAACCAATGACACCTTGCGGAGTTGCGACTTAAATTAATATGTCACACAGCTAGACATTCGAATTAGTAAGTTCTGGTTTTACACTGGCCTAAGGAATTGTATGAACAAATATTTACATGGCATGCTAATGAGGTGTGTAGAGGTAAATGCCTGTGAAATAAATAAACATTGAATTTGTTTCCGATTTTCTAAGATAACACGAAAGTCTGATAAATTGAAATATGCTCAAATATATATACAACATTATAGCGTACTCTGTTATAAAGAATAAATAATAAAAGAGGTTTCTTTCAGCTAACTAAAAATTGTAAACTATAGGAAAACTGAATAAATCTATTTAGTTATATTTATTGTTTACAAAATATTATTTAAACAATTGAAACATATTAATTCATATATTTTTTATAAATACAAAGCTATATTCCCTTCGGTAGCGACTGTCAATAGTTTCGATGATACATTTTCCTTCATTCGAATTCATCCCAATTTATTGATGACAAAGCATTCTCTCCAAATAGCTGAGATGAAGGCATGATTCATATTAGTAATATAATACAAAATTATAATTCATAAATATATCTAAAATAAATTAGAACTTTAAATTTGTAAATTATTTGATTATTATAAATTGAATGAATATTAAGAATGGTTTTTCTTTAGTGGTTTCAGGGATATGTTCTTTATAGTTGTTAGGGTAGGTATAGGTATAGTTGCCACTTGAGTTCCAGAGCCAACCAGTTGATAGTAAATGTGACTTGGCCCAACAGACTTCATGTAATATTAGAATGATAGCTGTCATGGTTTGTCATTAATGCTTTCCGTGTATTAACTTCTTATCTCTGAACTGAAGCACCTAGGTAATGACTCAGCACGAGTATTGTGAGTAAAGAAGGCGTGAAATTAAGGTTTGAGTAAATAAAACCAAAATACCAACGGCGACGTCACAAGATTAGCATTACTTAGTTGCCTCCAAAGGGGTCTTTCAGATTATTTTCCCCTCAATTGCCGGATGCGTGTTAATAACACTGTAAATAGTATCTAGCTTCGCGGAGCTTAGGTTGTTTCTTTTCTGCGTTTGTCTGCGTTATCCGAAAAAAACACATAATGTTCCCGGCAATGCTTCTTATACGAAATTTCGATTAGCGATCGTGCCGACAACTGATAACACACACCTTTCAGGGGTCTTCGAATATCATATAGTTCAGTAAGGCGCGATATTCCGAGAGAGTCGGACGTGGGCACTACGTTCGGGTACTGGTACTTTCCGTACGGGTATATTTATGGAGTGACGGAGAGCTGCACACAGCTGTCAGCACTGAGTCATTCACCATGGACTTCGCCTGGTTCTTGGTGCTTTTTGTGGCGGCCTCGGCACTGACCTCGAAATCCGAGGCCGGAGACTCCAGTGAATCGTCCACGGAAAGCTACTCTTCTAAATGCCCCACAGGGAGACCAATGTGTTGGGATAATGGCAAATACTATCGCTGTGCCGAAATAGAATGGCCCTATCCAGAAAGGGGAAGTAAAACCGAACTGGTTTACTGCGACTCCATGTATTGCGAACCTGAGGAGTTCCGTCACGATTACATCACGCGAAACCACGACCAAACACCGCACCTGAACAAGTGGAAGAGGGCCAGAATCGGAGAACGTGCCACTCTGCACGACGTCTGTCTCCTAAGGAACGGAATGCCCGTAACCAGACGGTGTTTGAATATCAATTACCGAGCCCAATGGGAGTCCATGGAGGAGGACCCACCCGTGGTCTGTCTCCGGCGCTTTAGGGAGCACACGATCAGCGGCGACTTGAACAGCCTGCACGATGACGTACTGGAGGGCAGGAGGCGAACCAACAACACACAGGGACGTCGCGAGATGACCGGGATAATGAGGACAATGTTCCGGCAGCAGGAGAGGACTCTCCTGCCCGCCGATATCCACGTAACGAGCCAAATGTTCGGCACTTTAATGGAGCAGGAGAAGGATGCATCGGTCAGTGTGGACTTGGTCAGTGTCTGCAAGGAGATCATGTCCAGTGACAGCCAGGTGCTGCGTCTATCAGCCCAGCTGAATGCCACAAATTCCCTTCTAAATAACTTTGAGAGCTACATGGATGCGCTACCTGAGCAATTGGTGCCCACTGAGAGATGTGGAAAGGTGGTGCCCAATCCAACCAGCGACGCCACTACAACAGCCACAACCGGAGTAGAAACCTACAACTTCTCCGACATCGGAGTCCAAGTACTGATAACCGGCAATCTCAGCGTGTTCTTCTCCAACCCCAAGTGCGATGGCATTACTGGCATAGCCATCTACTCCGCTGAAGCTGAGGGAAGGCGGGCTTCCTCCAGCGGATTCTGGTATCGCTTTCTACGTTCCACCGATGACTTGAGTAAGATCAAGGTGGAAACCCATTTGGAGACGGCGGCCTTTCTTCCCGAGAATCTCTGGCGGTCGGTGAAAACCAGGGGAGTTACCTACCTAGTTATCAAGGTATACGCGCACGATGCCCTCTTCGTGGAAACCTCGCTGGAGCGCAGTCGCAGGCCCCGCAGCAAAGTTATCTCCATTTCCATACCGGAACTTAATGGTGAGTACATCGATAGAGTCTCAGATATAAAGTTCAATATTTCTCTTTATCTCGCAGACAAAACCCTGCCTTTACCTTTACCCTTTCTGCTACGTAACGAGAACCTTCGCGATCCGGATGTAACGTCCAATAAGCGTGGCACTGGATGCGGTTACTGGAACTACGAGACATGGAGCAGTGAGGGAGTGACTACCAGCAGCAGCTCGGATGTGCTAAGGGATGCCATCATCGAGTGCCACACTCAGCACCTCACCCAGTTCGCTTTTCTGGTGGGCGGCAGCTATCGGACAAACGACCTTGGAGAGGAGGTCCTAATAACGCCGCTGAACGAGCGTGTCCTGGACATCATCTCGATAGTGGGCTGCAGCATGTCGCTGCTGGGAATCCTCGGCATATTCCTCACGGCCGCACTCTTCAAGAGCTGGCGCAGTCAGGCCTCCACAAAGGTGCTCCTGCACCTGTGCCTAGCCATGTGCCTGCAGATGGTGCTCTTCGTGTTCGTCAACACGGATGACATATCGGAGCAGCTGGTGGTCAGTGGAGACACCAAGCGTTGTGTGGCTCTGGGCGCAGCCATGCAGTACTCCATCCTGGTGCTCTTCACCTGGATGCTGATCATTGCCTTCCTCCAATTCCAGCGCTACGTGACCGTAATAGGGATCGAAAGGCCCAGCCACTACATTCTGAAGGCGGCGATTGTGGCCTGGTCGTTGCCACTGGTTCCCACCCTACTGGTGGCCCTAATAGATCCAGATTCCTACTTGCCCTCCGCCGCCCAGCTCTCCACGGACACTGGTGTCTGCTACCCCTCGGGGTATGGGCTCACCTTCGGGGTGGTCCTGCCCGTGACCCTCATCACGGTCGCAAACCTGATCATCTTCGTGTACGTGTTCTACAGCATCTCACACTCCCTGAACCAGAGCATCCACAAATCCGAGCGGAAGATGGTAGTCAAGCAGATCCGGCTCTCCATCATGCTGTTCTTCCTGCTGGGACTGACCTGGATCTTCGGCATCTTTGCCTTCATGCAGGCGGGCGTGGCCTTTTCGTATTTGTTCTGCATCACGGCCACCATGCAGGGATTCGTGATGTTTGTGTACTTTGTCCTCTTGGACGCGGCCAACCGTCGGGCTTGGGTGGGTCTGATCTGTCCCACAAGAATGAAGATGGATGTGCAGAAGCGCACCACCGAGCTCCAGTCGATGACCACCTCGTCTACTAACTTTAGGAGCGGATCACACCAGTAGTTCCACCAAATACCACGTATCCAACGATCAAATGGTCTAGAACCAATTTATTATTATTTATTTGACTTGCCATTATGTATAGCTCTCTGTTAAACTTATAATTATACTTATATTCTTAAAACTTACAAATAAAATAAGAATTTTAGTAACCACCAAGTGAATTGTGAGTTCAATTTGTATAACTCATAATTGTGTACATTTTCGGTGAAGTTAACGAATCATGATCTGCCGTATTGAATATATCTAAATTTATTAGAAATAAAACAACGATTAAGCACTCGTCAAACTTTTGTTATAAATGAGCTTAAGAAAGTTTGAAAAAATACCCTAACTCAAGTAGCTACTTAATGAATCATCCAGAATAATTACACTTAGCAGGCCTTCAAATGGAGGGAACTAATAACAAATAGCTATGTGACAAAGATAGATCTCAGTTCTTGTCTCCATGGAGTCTGTCATATTTTTGTAGTTGATAATAACATAATACTTTACTGTAAAGTAGAGAATAGAATTCTATCGTAAACGTCGAGTAATTAATTATTATATTTCCAAGGTAATATCGACAATCCACAAAATTAGCTGGAAATAAGGGCAATAAACATATAAAGCATTTTATGAATCACCTCGTTTCTTTAAGAGCAGAGTTATTCTGGTCAGAAGGTGTGAACTCACTCTTGTCATAAACATAAATATATTTACACAACGACGTCAGTTGTTTATTGGGCTTTTCCGTCCCCAAAAAAGTCTTTTATTTTTATTTTTAAGATAGCGGCTCAATGTCATTGCCATATATTTTAAAAAGCCATCGATAAGGCTATTAAATTAGAGATAAATTTGAGTTGTTTTTTTTCTCCATAGCGAAAACCTCTAAAAATCTACTTACTTAAAGAAATTTCAATACTTTTCCTTGCTCGTGGGGCAAGTCAGGCGAAATCGGTGAACGATTATTTCAATTCCTCCACGAAGACTATTTACCAACAGCAATCAATCAAAGAAAAAAATGTTAAAAGGGCTCGAGGACTCGTCTGCATTGAAAGTCTGCTGAAAGGAAAATGAAAGCAGGACCAGAAACAGCCAAGTGCAGATTGATTTGCCACTGCAGTTCTTCCCTTGCCAGCTGTATTTCATATTCCAGCTGCAACTTCACTGCCAAGCAAAGCTGAGCACCTGGTAAGTGTTGAAGCCGTAAAAATTTAAGCAAACTAAAGGCACTCGGCGAGTGTTTACTTCGGACTTCAATTGCCAGCCATTCGAAACTAAATTAAATGATGTCATGTGGAATGGAATGAATTTAAATTGCTGCCACGCTCCATTGGTATCTTGGCTTAACCTCAAAAGTTTTGCATCAAAACTTCTGAACTACAGCTCTTGCTAACGCTCCCCTTTGCTGGCTTAAAATTACACTTTAAATTAGTTTCCCTTTAAGCCATCGGCTGTCTCTGTGATCTGGCTTAGACACAAAAGCCTTGGCGAATCCATTTTCTCCACTAAATTGTAATTTGAAGTGGGAGCACTTAAGCCGCTTACTGCAAAGCTTTACGGAACTGGTTATATTGCATGCAAGTGCCACTTATTGGCCCATTACATCCAAGGATTATAAACTCAATATCTGAACGCTTTGTTTGGCTGCAATATAAAGGCCTATTTTTTAGCCTGTTTTTATCTGATTTATTGGCACTGGGAAATATGAAGCTGTGAGGATTATTTACATTTACTTTGTCGCCTATAACAGCTAAATGGCTTTATTAATATACAAATGACAAATGTTTTTTACTAAAAGCAGATGTAATAATTTATATATGTAGTTGTTAAGCTGTGGATATTTTATATGTTTTTTATATTATTTCTTTTTTATTCTTCATAAAGCATCTCTTTTAAAACTATTATAAGCTACTTATATTCATGATATATTATCATTAACTCATAAATTCTTTATGGTAGGATTTATATTTTAATGACCCAACCAACCGTATATATAAAAAAAAAATTACCATATAACACATTTTATTGTGCAATTTATTGTCAGGGTATTTTATCTTATCTTATCTTAGCCACAGTCTCGACATTTAATGTCAAGATTGATCGACTATTTAATTTGGTTTTTATTCAAATTCACACAAAAATAAAGGCACCTTTTGAACATTATTTACTTACTTACTTTTTACCTAGATAATAGAACTTAGTTATAATCAAAGAGCATTATAAAGCCATATAATTTTTTAGACAGAGATAAGAGAAAAAAGAGCTATGTATAGAGAAAATTCTTGCTAAATAATTGTTATTTCTTTTAGTTTTGGTACTCCCCTCTTTATATATCACATCTGAATGGAATATGTGCAGCCTTTCAATCCTATCTAAACAAGTGAGTACGGATGCTGGAATGGAAATCAATCGATATTTCAATTGGAATCCCACACCCCCGCTTACACTGGCACACACAACCGATCATACTACATATATACACTCGACTCGCAATCAATCAAAATGTGAATCGCTTTGACAGGGCCCGCCTGCATTCAAATGCAGAGACAATGAAAGCGAAAGCGGAGCCAGGAGCAGAAACTGGCAAACTGCAATAGAATTTGATTTGCAGGACTTCACTTTGCCAGCTGCCAAGTTCCTCGCTTGAAAACTTTGATTCAAACAGCTGCCAACTGAAGCTGAGCACCTGGTAAGTGCTGGAGGAAGTTATTTTTTACCAAAGTTGGAGCCACTCTGGGAAATGTTGCCCTATACATCCCGAGGTCTAAATAAATAGATATTAAGTGGAATTAATTATTATTAATTTCAATATTTAAAACACTGGCTTTCTCAGAAATTTAGAAATTTAGGATACAGTTGGCACTTTTGAATACTATCAGCAAAATATCTACTACTAAAGACCCTCTATTGGATCCAATTGTCGTGGAATATTGGGTCTCACTGAGCTTGCTTGCGTTATTGAAAATCCTTACAGCTTAGAGAGACTCAGACTTAATAAATATGTTGTTAAATGCTTCATTTCTCGATATATATATATATATATAAGAATTCAGTTACTCACCCCTTATGTTTACTACGACTTACATTTTAAATTAGTCATCTTGAACGAGCTTAGTGTCCAGTCGCTGGCCATTTCCAATCAATTTCCGCGGAAATGCACTCTGAAAAGGGGAGCTCAAAGTCTCTTAACTTTAATGGCGACCAACTCCGGCGGTCAGCTAAGCGAGCGGAAATGTAGAAACAGGTATTGCGTGCTACCTGTTCAGCGTAAATAGAGGGAAATTATTGCTGTTAAAAAATGCATTCTTTGCATAATAGATTAATGGGAGATGCGGTAAAAATAGTGCACAGGTTTAGAAAATATATTTCTATTCATACTATTTCTAACTTAACTACTTTTTCTGCTGTCTTAACGAAACGTAGAATCAGCTACAACACTTTAGCTTTAAGATTCAATTCTTGATTCTTCAGTAATTGATAAAGTCTAAAAACGCTCCTAATCTCAATCCTGAAAGCTTTTCTATATTGGATTTTATTTGATTAATTAATCTGCATAATCACTTTAAAAATATAACACAATTAATTTTATGTCAATTTTTGGACATTTTAGTGATGTAACCCATTACAAAATTTAAAAAAATATATATGTATATAATTTATTTGGAAATAATTAAGATTTTAGTGGCGAATTGAAAGATATACGACATTTGGCTATCATATCATTGTTGACCATAATATGCTCTCCAGAAGACATCAAATGCGGATTTTAGGGTCCTAAAAAAATAAAAATAACCATAACTTGGCCAA
>VNKC01005282.1:0-33548 GCA_008042775.1 Drosophila pectinifera | reverse complement strand
GTTCTGTGCTACTTCTTAATGGGTTAATTAAACTGCATATTAAGATTGGAAATTTAAAAGAATAAATTTTTTGCCAATTTTTGACAATTTTAATGATGTAACCCCTTATCAAATTTTCAAAAATTGGCCAAAATTTTTTTCCTCATTTTTTCAAGTATTTTATTGCTAAATAATTAAGCTTTTAACGGCGAATCGAACAGTATACGGCATTTTGCTGACATTCCATTCTTGGCCGAAATATGCTGTTCAGAAGACCTCAGATTTATGCATTTTTGGGTCCTAAAATGGGGTTTTTTATGTCCTAATTTTAAGAACAACTGAAGGTTAAAAAATTTCATAACAAAAATAATTAAGCTCTTAATGGTGAATCAAACCATATACGGCATTTTGCTTAAATTCCATTTTTGGCCGAAATATGCTGTTCAGAAGACCTCAGGTTTATGCATTTTTGGGTCCTTAAATGGGGTTTTTTATGTCCTAATTTTAGGAACAACTCAAGGTTAAAAATATTCATTTATATTCATATATATTCATATTCATTCAATCTTGAACTTTGATTAATTCATCCTAAGAGTTCTCTTAAATAGGACGTCTCGGCTCTAGCTGCCAGATATTCATTACTTCAATGACTCTGCAGGCGAAACGGCAGCCACCTCCTGGGAATTGGAGGCAATTAGGCTGGAGGATGCAATTTCCATGCACAAATTGGACCGCTGACTGCCCGCAGGTGGAGCAATTTGAATCTGTGACGCTGACAGGCGGCGTCTGCTGCCTGTCAGCACAGCCCCCAGTCGGAGAGAAAACATTCAAGGTGCTGAAAGCCAGGTCTGGAGAGCCACTTACCAAAACACGATTCTCCGTCTTATCGCCTTTCGTCTCCAATTTGACCATATACTTGACGAGTATCTTTGTGTGGCGACCCAGTATGGATTTGACGCTTTCTGCAAGAGAGAACCGAGAGAAGTTGATTAAGATTGTGAATCAGAGTTGGAATTGAAATCGGAATTGGACCGAGAAGTGGAACGAAGATCGCTCGCAGCCAGAACGGAAATGCAATTAAGTCACTGTGGCATTCCATTGATCTGTATTCAATATCATTTGGTTAGCAAACAGAAAACAATTTAATTTTATTAACGCAACGTAAACACAGAAAAGATATCCAAACAGCAATTCCAATTCAAAATAGAGACAAAGCACTAGTGGGTTTTCCACAATCTAAATTAATTGTATAAGTCTAAAGTGGTCCTGTTGCCTGACTTCCTAATGTCTCAACCGTGGCACCTGATCGCATGGTCGTCTGAAATTCATCCTAGTCGCCGGGTTCGGAGTTCTCGTCCTTGTAGGGAGTGACGGTCGCGGATTTTCTGCTCAGCATTTTGATGGAGCTCAATTCTTTGTGGCGACGCAAAGCGTTGTCACAGATTCTAACTCGCTTCGGTGGCGACTTTGAGGCTTTTAAGAGGTTCTGCCTCTGACTAGGCATAAGCAGACGCTGGGTGGCGCTGCGCAGAGCCAGCGATGGTTTCAGGGAGGTTAGGCTGCCCGGCGTTGGAGTCGCCTTTTTGCCCGATGGATTCGGGCGCTTGTGGAAGTTGCGCGAACTGTTGGCCATGTTCAAAGGCTGCAGATGCTGTTCCGAGGACGACTTATGCAGGGATATGGTGGAGGTGGACCAGGCTGACATGTGGCGCAGCGGGTACGGAGCAGGGGAAGGCAGGGTCTTATTGGCCGAGGGCGGTGCCTTCTTGCGGGAAAAGCTCTGCTGCTTAGATTGGCGGTGTCGCTCCCAGTCGGCGGCCATGCGCTTCAATATGTCGTCGCCGTGCACCAGGAACGGAGTGCTCTCACGTGTCTCGTACGCCAGCACCTGCGCTGTGATTTGCTGCTCGATCTTGGCCAGCTTGGACGCAATGCCCTTGCGCTCCTTTTCCACTTTCAGCAGCTGGGCGCCGCGATTGTTGAAGCGATTGGGATCACTGGCATTAGCCTCCAACGCCACGAAGCGCTCCCAAAGCACTGTCCGGCCCTTGTACAGGTTGAAGATCTCTTTGTTCTTGTTGTAGAATGCCTGGAGCTCGTCGAGCTCCAGCTCGTGTAGCTCCAGCAGGTCCGGGTACCATTCGTTATGGTAGAATCGCTTGCGCTCCTGAGGGCTCTTCAGCGTGAGATCCCACAACTCCTCTATCTCCTCGCGCAGCTGTTCGATGAAGGTCTTCATCTTCTGCCTTCGCAGTGCCTGACAGCGCTGCAGCTCCTCGTGGAGCACATCGTGGGTGCGCTGTGTGTAGGACACCGATTCCCGCACCCTCCTCATAGCACATTCGTCTGTCTCCTGAATTTGGCCCCACAAGACGCCAATCTTTTCGCGCATGTCGTCGATGCATTCTCGAAGTTCTTGCACCTGGTCGGCGAAGTCTTTCTGCATATGCCGCAGCTGCTCCAAGGTATCGGAACTCAGGCAGCGATTCTCCTGGTTCAGCAGTCGCTCCTCGGAGTCCGTCAGCGGTAGGCACTCCAACAGCTCCATATCTAGCTTGATGCTCCGGCGCAGCTGGTCTATCTCTTGAATGCGTTGGACTCGCTGGTCGCGCAGCTGCTCGAGGTGATCCCGAAACGCTTCCATCTCCTCTGATAGAGGCAGTGGATCTGATAGCAATGGAAGAGGCGGCTCACCCAGCTCCTGGCAGAGCTCCTCCTGCTGGAGCAGCAGCTCACTGATGTCCGTGCGGCGCCTGACCAGCTTCTCGTGCAGGTGCTCGATGATTTTCTCCAGCTTCAGCTGCCAGATGACCAGAGGGACGTCGCCCGGCCGTTCGCTGATGTCCAACGGCTCGTGGAGCAGGAGCATAAGGTCCCTGGCCTGCAGCCGAAGACCGGCGATCTCGTCCTGAATTGCCTGCTGCTTCTCGTGGGACTCGTTCACCAGATCAGTGTAGAATATGTCCACATGCTCCTTCAGCCTATGGTGGTGCTCCTCGCAGGTCTCGGGCGGGAACATCTGCGCCCACATCACGTGCAGCTGGTCCACATAATCGCTGGTTATATTCAGAATTTGCGCCTTGATTGAGTTACTGCTGAGGGTATTCATGACCGATCTCTTACTTTTATTTGATCAGAGGATACTGAGGCTATATAGGTCAGATATTGTGGATTTTGTAACAAGTAAAGCGAAGAATGCTATCCCTTTAAACTATAAATAGATGATATTGTTCATTTCAGCGTCAAAATAATATTACACAGAGTCTCTCCTTATGAGCATATCTGACTTCGAGTGCATTGCTGGCCTCGGAAATATTAAGTCGTTGAATTAGTCACATCCGTGGACGCCACAAGTCGCTCTCGAAAGCTGAGACTTACTAAAACAATGTAAAATAACATATACTTATACTTATTAAGAGCTCAATAAGATCCCGATTTATAAAATAAAAACGTAAAAACCTAACAAGAGTACACAAATTATTTATTTACGCTGTAAGCTTCTAGTTCATTGTAAAACTTTACAACTTGTACACCAAATTGATGACGAATCTTGTTGATTTCTTTCCGTGTGCACAACTGCAAGCAGTTAATCAGATGCATATATATATACATATGTATATGACATTATATACCCACTTTGGGGCTTTGTTGTGCATGCCAAACTCGAGTATTATATCATTGCCGCAGTGAAACGATTTGATTCAAGCGTATTCAAACGAACCACGTAGAGGAGACAATTTTCAGTCGATGGCACCCCTGCGCCACCTCAAATCCCTTCCTTCAAAGCGACAGCTACTTAGCATATACCCCAACACACCACACACCACACTCTCCCCTCCTCGCAACACAACCAACCGACACTCGTGCCGGCGATGACGAATTATTTAGAGTGAGATATCATTTTATACGGGGGAGCCGACCCGGGGAGGCTCCTTTGGGGGCGACATTATTATGTCATGCTACTGGCATGTCGGATTCCCAAGCACCTCCAACATAAAGCCGAGAGTTATGACTCCCCGTCTGGGCATGCCAGCATAGAGGAATGAGGTAGGAGCAAAGGCAAGTGCCGAAGGGAAGAACGGAATTGAAATGTCGAAAATTCTGACTGAGACAAGGTTAGCCTGCCAGCCTGCATACATACATGCCATATCCCACCGCCTCTTCTCGAAATGCTCAGGCATGTGAACAAGCTAATACCCTAGAAGAGGATATGATAGGCTGTTCCCAAAGTTTAAGTAACAACAGCCATAAATAGCACTCAATATGGTAAGAGTTTTATAAGTTGTTGACCTATTGCTACATTAATTCTTAAGCATATATAATTAATTGAATTCTTTACACCATTGACACACTATCATTGACTATTCGGCATTGAAACAATGGTTTTCCAGACAAGGCTAGGCCCCAAAAGCGAACAAGTAAATCGAGCGATGAATCAGAACACCAGCAATTACGAAATGCTCAGAAAGTGAAACGTTAGGATGGGGAATAATGTCCATTAGCTCCACAATGGATTTGCATAAAGTGGGCCATAAACAGAGCTTCGCCGCGGGGCAATATATATGGATCCTGACCACACTCACGCGGCGAAAGCCCAAAGTGGGGCCAACATAAATAAAGCGACAGTCAGTTTGTCTTTATGGCCAGCAGCACACAACCAACGGAGCCCGGGGAGTGGGTGACTATGATAATGAGTGCCAATTGCGCGTTATGGCCAAAATAGATTGTTAAGACGTTTCAGCACGCACGCTACACACTACACAGCACACACTACACACACGCACCCGCACCCTCAGTGGCTGTGCGATAAAAATCAAGCGAGCATAATCTACACAGCTCACTGATTCGCTCTTAATTATTGCTGAAGCGCGTCGAAATGTGAATGAACTTGGGACAGGGAAAACGCCGCCAGAGATGAACTTTGGGTGCCACTATGTCAATATCATACGGAAGAGGAGGGCTCCCAACAAAGCGGCTCGCAGAAGCAGTCAGCGGGCTGACTGTCGGAGAACGGAAATTACCGAAGTTTCCATGCGCTTCCACAAAGTGTCAACTTTAGGTACATTGTTATCTGATTGGGAAGTCCTCTGCATAAGCCCACATATCCAGGAAGTTTAGCTGGGTTTATTGTTAATTTCGAGTGCGGCAAGTACAAGTTCTGTCAGTCGAATCAATGAAAATATTAATCTCTATCCTTAAGTATTAAACCCTATAGTTTTATATCTACTAAAATAGGAAAGGGTTCCCCTCAAATCAGAAATACTTAACTATTACCTCGCCAAGTCCCATCCTAGTTATTAATCTCTATCCTTAAGTATTAAACCCTATAGTGTTATAGCTACAAAAATAGGAAAGGGTTCCCCTCAAATCAGAAATACTTAACTATTACATCGCCAAGTCCCATCCTAGTTTCGAAATGCCCCGAGTTGAGAGGTCATAACTGCAATTACAAGCTTTGCTGCCAAGTCAGCTGCAGCTGAAGAGCCGTTGCGGAGGCGAAAAGCGCAAACATTGAACTCTGGCAAGGGCGTGGATGTTTACCTGCACAGGAATACACATTGTACACTTGAGCTTGGCTCTGGCTCTGGCTGTGGCTCTGCGCTTGATCTTTATTATTTGCCATTGGGGCCGAATTTCAGATGGAATTCGAGAGCTGCATCGTGTTGCAGCGGAGCTTCTTTGGCCATGATTACCTGGCTGTCTGCACCGGACATGGTCCGTCCGCTGTCCGTTTCTGTCGCGACTCCATTTCCGACAGAAGGAAATTTGACTTTAATTGGCTTTTGCGGTTATTTTCGCTCAGAGGCCACGATAAGCTCACTAAATGACATCTCTAAATGTACAAGTACACTGGAGGAAATAGGGAAATTATCATAATATATAAATCAAGAATAATACATTTAATTCCAGATTTAGGGAATATTTTATAAGATTATTTCTAGCACTTTGAAACTAGTTTTAAACATTCTAAGCATTATCTTTGTTTGATTTAAGTATAAAAATTAAGCCAAAATTGCACCCTTAGATATTATACCCCCAAAAAGAAACAAGATGAGGTCAGTTTCCTTTTCCGAAGTGCATGTTCCATTTGGCCTGGGAGTTCAAGGAACTGACACTCGAAAAGTTAGTCAAAAAAGTATCCATTCGGTTGGAAAAGCTGCAGGCGGCGGTGGCGGTGGCGGAGGAGGAGGCGGAGGCATTGACAACAATCTAAGCTGGCATAAAAGCCAACGAGTGTGACCCAATTCAGCGCATTTTTTCACTTTTTTGCAGCTGCAAAGCTCAGCACAATGGCAGAGATTACACGAGTTCAAAATACCGGACTGCCAGATACAAACGTATGTATCTGTATCTGTATCTGTGTAGTGTGTAGTTCTGTGTTGGTGCCTGTGTCATCTGTCCGCAGCGCCTTTTCGTTTAACACCGTGTTTGCAGCAGTCCGTGTTTTCATTGTGTAGTTTCCCCCAGTCTGCAGCTGAGTGTACACTTTCCGATTGCTGCAGGTCCTAAATGGACGTCATCCTATGCCTATGCAAATACAAAGGCTGTCAAAACTGGTCGGCAAACAACTGCATAAATAGGAGCAACAAAGTGGACAGAGAGCCTCGCAGTTTGACGGCAATTGACCGAAGGGCAGAAGGATGCTGAGGATGAGAGGTTCAAAATTGTGATACAGGTTTCTAGGAAATTGTAATTGCAATTCAAATATTACTGATGAATGTAGGATAACCCAGTAACTATTCATAGAATAAGCTTTATACCTTGCCATTTATTTATTTATTAATTTATTTATTTGCCATCTATGAGAATTTGTGTAAGTTTCTTTGAATAAAGCTAACATTTAAATGAAATATTATCTCCGATGTAAATTCCTTTTGAATTACAGTAATTTCGACTTTTGGGAAGTTCCGTCTGCTGTGACAATCGGAAATACAAGTACAACAATAATGCTCGGCTAACGGCAAACGCTCTTAATGCCCGCGCGCAAAGAAAAAATCAAAGACAACAATGGCAAGGCCGCCTCTGCCGCAGTCGGCGCCACAGACAAGCGTCGCACAAAAGAAAGTTAAACGAAGTTTTTTATTTTCGTTTTTCTTTGCACAAAGTTGCGATTACTTTACGTTATGTTAATTATATTTGCACAAAGGAGCAGACAGCGGGCCAAGTGAATGGGCCAGAAGAAGAGGCAACGAGTGGGAGGTGGAAGAGAGACACATTATAGACAGGGAAACCTCGATGGTGGGAACTAATTAAATTAAGGGGTGATCAAAATATAGATTAATTTATTCATGCAGAATTCTACAAGTCAAACACGTTTATGAAAAGAAGAACTATAATAATTACCTATATCTAGAAATAAATTAAGTCTACATATGTATATATAATATAGTTTGAAATGTAAATATGTTCCATCTTAAAACTTAATAGTCTAAGAAAAAGTGACTTCAGTTAATGAAAGCAACAATGCAGTGTCATTCATTCTTGGGAGAGTGCACTGTAACTACCCCACTGTCAGCAGCACTTGGCTTGCCGGGGCTGTAAAGATAACAGAAATGCAAATTGTTGCATTTATAGCTTTTAACAGAGTTTACGATTCCCGTATTTAGGTCACTTTCCAAGAAGTTGATGCCATCGCGGCGTATGGCTCCTGCCCGATAAAGTAAACAATTGAAAAAGTTTAAATTGTATCATTGCTTGTGAGTCACTATATTTTTGGCTGATCTAATTGCTTAACGAGTTGTGACGCCCAACTGCGAGTGTGGGGCGGCTGTGTCGTGGGCGTGGCAAGTGGCGAGTGGCGAGTTTAATTCGCCTGACCTCAAAACGCAATTTATTGTGCGAAATTTTCGTTCGGCTCTTTGTGCAGAGTAATAGAAAGCGACAGGTTCAGGTTCTCCTACGACGCGTGAGCTCTCTCTCTCGCTCTCCCTCTGCCTCTAGCTCTTTCGCTGGCTGTAAGCCCCTCTCTTTCCTGGTCTCCCCAAAAAGAAGTGGGCCAAAAGCAGCTGCTGGCCGACTACTGAGGAGGAAGAAGCAGCAGCAGCAGCAGCCAGGTCAGGGATGCGATGCGAGCGGCGTCATTAACGTCACTTCTTGGGTGACACAATTTCACCAAACGCCAGAGAGATGCAGCAGAAGAGAGAGAGAGAGAGAGAGAGAGGCAAGGGAGAGAGAGGGGCATACACCCAGAGAAAGAGAGGGGGACATTCGCATTTGGCTATTGGAAAATGGAGCACATGAGCGTGTGTTTCGGCTTTCGTGAATTCCGCGTGCGTTCTTTGTGCCTCTCTTTTTGTATTATCATTTTTTTTAATGGCTTTCGGAGACGTTGTCAAACTAGTTTCCCCAAATCGGGTGAAAAGTATGCGCGCCACTAATGAGCGGTGAGGATAACTGGGGCGCAGGTATCCCAAATCCCCAATTGGAGCACAGAAAGCGAGAGTGAAAAATGTGGAGGCTGAGAACACACTTATAGGTCACTGGAAGCCAGCTGGATGCCGGTGGATAAATATGTATGTAGTATGTACCAGCGATTAAGTATGCGCACTAATTGCGGACAATTTGCCACTTAGTTGCATGGCAAATGGCCAGCGCTTAATTGCTGGCATAAATTATTGATTGATATCCACGGGATGGGGATATATACATAGTGGCCATAAGTGGGTCAGCCAGAGGTCAGCGCGCTGGCAGCATCGGCTTTCGCAATACCCGCGAATTGGGGCAGTCTCCAAAGGCAAAACCCTGTATATCTGCGCCACCCACTAAATCGAATGAAATTTGAATATATACCATTCGAATCGTTTTGCATTTTGCATTTGCTCTGCGAATTTTCTCACACACTTCTCCTCGAGCGGAGACGGGAGCAATCAATTTTATTGCGTCCACTTTGCCACGAAGACGGGAAGGTCAAACGATTTGAATCTGCATTTTAAATTTCGCAGCTACAGGCGAACTCAGCTCGGATGAACATAAAGAGCACTTGGAACACGGGTTAAGGGAAGGATGGCTTCAGGGGTTAAATAGGCCTTTATGGAAGTTCAAACAAATATGCAAATTATCTGTCAGATGGCCAAGGAGAATCCCTTTCTGTTTTGTTTCCTAGACAAGAAGAAAGCTTGGGCTTACAGCTCTTTCAGATGAGAGCCATCTCTGTCCCTTCAGTATCCGATGCTAGACTAATTCAACCCTTTGCGTCAATACCACCAGTTGAGAATTCTAGTGCAACGTATCCATAAATACAAAGCATACAAGCAAATTATTATAGATATATGAAATTAATTGACTTTGATATCTTGCCTTCTTTTGGTTTCTTTGGTTTGTTGTCATGGAAGTATCTCAGAAACTCAATTGTCTACCTCCTCCCACTCAATGCCCATTTATAGTTTAAGTAGATCACGATGAAGTCGCTTTAGGCACACTCATTTCAATTGTTTATTTGCCTTATTGCATGCGTAGATGGATGTGTATACATATAGTAAGCTTTGGCGCAAGCGATTGCAACAACAACAACAACGGCAGCCATATCTCGGGGGCTTTACAATATAAGTACTCGGTACTCGGGGGAACTGTCTTCTGGATGAGTAAATGGAGTCGGAACGCTCGAGATAAGCCTTTGAAGGCAGGCCAAACAAATAAACAAACAAAGAGAGTTGCCCGCAACAGGCAGAACAACAATAATAACAATAAATTCGACAACAACAACAACAACAGCAGCGATGAGAAACCGTCAATAAACTTTCAACAAGTCAATTTCCGTTGTGCAAGGTGCGGTCAGGGGCGTGGGCAAGGGGGTAAGTCGGCAGACGGAAGGGTGGGCTGTATAACAAACTTTATGAAGTGCAAAACGGTCTGAGCAATCGCACCTGACTGAAAGCTACAACCAGAGATCGATCGCCAACGACCCAGTGTTTTTTCTAAAGAAATAACATAATGCAACAAAGAAATAAATTATGTCTATATTTACAGCTATTAGCCTGAAAGAGTGCTTGCATAACTCTATATACACACATTTGCATTACAAAAGAATTTGAGAGACGGAGATTCATTCATAAAAAGATGGGGTACTAGGTAGTTAAATCATAGTTAATAGCTTACCTAGGGCTATTTACTATACATTGCTCATACCTAAAGCTATATAAACAGCTAACCTCGGAGCGCTCGTAAGAAGCTAGCAATAGCTAAACCTACAGCTCTGATTACGAGTCAGAAGTTGGGTGGGTTTATTTATCAGCGGTGGAGAATGGAGAATGTGCATTTCGCCAAAGCATGACGCATCGCGTAAACAAATCGGGCTAAAGTACCGCCGATCTGAGTGATCTTCTATTGCTCACCTTGGTCGCGATTCTGCTTGACCACGGCGCGTATCTGCAGCTCCATTATGCGGCGCAGGTACTGATCGATGTGACTCATCATCTCCATCGTGTACATTTCAGCCATTCAAGCACAATTACACCTGTCAGACAATGCTATGATATATATATATTAATGGGTCGGACGACGCGGTCTTAACGGATTTCGGCCGGGCCAATTAGCCTCGGTAGTGCACTGCCACTTGGCCTGTTTCCAAAAGCAGGCCAGCACCGAGCGCGGCGATTTCAGAACTGAACGCTGATAACCACGATCGCCTTATCAGTATATTTGAGCTTATCAATACAGAGAGAGGGAGCGCGGTTTTGCAAGAGAATATGAGCAAAAACACTGACAAGCTTACAGGGTGACCCATCGGCCAGTGTTATGTACTTAAACAATTAGGTTAGGATTGTTATAATCGATTCAATACTTTTCTTGGTTCGGCATCCCATTTCAAGATGGGAGATTATCCTTTTGTCTCCATACTTGTAATGCAAATAGCTTAGAACCCTATTAATGTTCAATGAACAATCAATTTAAAAGTCTTAAAGTTGTCTGTCCATATACTTATTGAAATTAAATTATCAAATTCGCCATGAATACAGTCACAAACAATAATGATAACATACTTATATTAGGAACACACACAGTCATTGCAATAGATCTATGAGTATGGCAAAATAATCCTTGAGCACACTCATTAATTGCTAATATAAACCATAAAAAAATAATGTGGCGACAACTACGATAATTGCATATAAATGGTTTTTATTATTAAAAAAACGGATATGGAAACATCCCAAAAGAACATTTAAAATTATTACCCATTACCCATTTGCATTAACTTTAAAGTCGAAAAAGATATTGTTAAAGTTGAATCCATAAAAATAAAATTATCAACCAAGAAACCTATAAGTATTGCTGTTTCAATCGCAGATAACAGTTTTTGACATTAATTACTTCAAGCTTTAATGAGAAATTTATAGATCTAGAGAGCGATTGAAAAGACTGATTGCTTTCGGGCTTATATACAGGTTTCCATCGTATGAATATAATAAATTGAATCAAGAAAATCTAGGCCAAAAGAACGGTTTGCCTCAGTGACATTGGTTGTTGAATAGTATCATCGATTTTGGGATCATACTCGCTGGCGTACATATGTACTCTTCTTATCGTTTTTTATAAATCGGTCAAAATGATGGCCGACGGCGCTTCTTCCCTGCCAGACACAGGGCACACAATTAGAGCGATGATTTATGGGATCGATCGCTGGCAACAGGTGTCCAAACAGTAAAAATTAAATTAAATAAAGAAGATATGGAGCCAAGCGTGGCGAAGACAGCTACAGGGACATAATGTCAACAGAACCCGGTCCAAATTGCATAAATCAGGCAGCCGATCGCGTTCATTATATAATGCCCAATTGGGTTTCGGGTGCAGCCACCGCCTCCGAGCTAAACTGAGTTTATTTTGGACAGCCAACTGGAACCGGAGCAGCGCTGCGCCACCAGCGCCGTCATAAATAAAATTGTCAATGCTCGACTTGGAGCGAGTGCTCCAGATTCCGGCGGATTCCCCTGCAGTTGCTGCAGCTGCCGTTGGAATTGAAACATTTCGTAAATGATGGGCATTGAGGTGATTGTGCAAGGCCCTGCCCGTCTTGCCGTCTTGCCCGCCCAGCCACTTAATCAGAGCTCGTTAATTGGCAGACGGGAAGCAAACTCTGTTCTGGGGCCTAAATAGGACAAAACAACAAGACGGATGGTTGGGAGGTGAGATACTCTCCCAGGTGGAGAGTATCACCGACAGGCAGAGCAAACAAACCAGCCAGCGAGCAAACAAACAGCAAAAGGTGTCAACGCCCACACCTGGGAACAGGAGTCACGGATGGAAACATGGAACTGGTAGCTGCTAGGAGTTGAGAACTGTCAGCTTGGGGTAGGAGCTGGTGCTGGCCCTGGGGCTGGAGCAGGAGCAGGAGCTGGAAAAGTTGCTGTCACTGCACTCAAATTAAATTACTCAGCAGGGCGAGGAGTTGAGATTTAATTCCTGATGACAGGCACTGTGGTTCCACGGATTTCAAGTAGAAGTAGTCTAACAAATATGACGATTAAGTATATAATAGTATACAGGGTCGGAACTACGTTAATTATACAGTATTTTGATTAATTCTTCATTTTAACCCAATTTACAATAAATGGATTTCCAACAAAGGAAAAAACCCTAATTTTTTTGAAAAGTCAGACAGAAAAATATCCATAATTAAGCCAAAACTGCATTAATTTTAATTCGGAAAGCTTTCCCATGTTAGTTTTTATTAGGTTATTTAATCTGCATACTTAGTTTGGAAATAAAACAAAATAAATTTTTTATCAATTTTTGACAATTTTAATGATGTAACCCCTTATCAAATTTTGAAAAATTGGAAAAATTTTTTTTGTTTAATTTTTTTATTATTTTATTGTCAGATAATTGAGATTTTAACGACGAATCGGGAACTATACGGCTTTTGGCTGTATTTTAATTTTTGGCCAAATTATGAACCCAAGAAGACCTCAAAAATACGCATTTTTGATATACATATTTAAGCCAAATTTAAGCCATATTTAAGCCAAAAACTGCATTCATTTCAGTTCGGATACAATGTACACTTTTTTATTGCGCACATTGCACCAATTAAAATAATTTTTTTTTTAGCTCAGCGTTATCAGTCAATTAAAATTAATAATTCCCTGGCTTTGTGAACGGGTAACACGAATATGTGGAGCAGCAGCTCTTCCGGTTTTCCCCAGTCGATTCGGAACCAATGTGGACGGGCCACGGAGGATGACTGCGATTGGGCCAGACACCTGTCATGGGGCATTACGACGGGGTCTGCATGCCGCCGCCGGGTGATTCGGCCTTTGTCAGATCGGTTTTCACGCCCCGCGGAGATGGCACCAAGCCGAGCGTTAACCGATTTCCGTAGGAACCAGAACTTTAATTGGTAACCATGTGGCTTGTTTATACTTATGTGGAAATAATGCTTACTGGCTGCGAATGCACAATGGGCCTGTTTGTTTACTGTTTTCCCCCATTCACTGATATCAATATCGGAGGGGGCATTAGCTTTGGATGTCGATTGTATGGAAACGCTTGCTGACTTACTGCTTTTTATTTGCCAAAAGTGCCTTTTTATGTACTTGCTTTTATATTTATTTATATTTTTGCTTATCGTGTGCGCGGTCTATGCGATTTCCACTTTCTGACTTTGGCATTGCCTTGCGTTTGCTTTCAGCTCAATTAAATATCACGGAATCATCAGCAGACGAACTTTCATAACTCGAATCACAATTTTCTTACATAAAATGCAAATTTATTTGCACGCTCAGTATATTTCGGTGGGAAAGAGTTTTATTAAAAGGAAGTTTGTGGGTTTTTAGATCTGCCCATTTATGCTTATGAACTAATTATAAAATATGGGTTGATAAGTTCACTTACCAAAATAATGATAAAGTGTTAAAAAGTAATAGAAACAGATAATAATTGCCACTTATATATCTATAACATAACGGTATACCGCCATAATGCTATTCCTGGAAACAGTTTCGCTTAAATGTTCATTAATTAAAACCTACTCCAATGCCAGGGTTTTGGAGTCACTGACACTCTAGTGCTTGCCAAAGTGCAAGTGGGAGGTATTTCCCAGCGGGTGGGTGGAAGTGTCACAGAGTCGGTGTGTGTGTATGTGTGTGTGTGTGTGAGCTGGGGTGTCGCATTGAGGAAAACGGAAGCCGGCGGCCCAAACATAAAAGTAAAGAGCGAAAACAAAACGTCGACGCTTGGAACGGGGGATGCACTCATCTGCATCTGCATTTGTTTTTGTTCATGCGTTGCTCAAAACAAAGAACGGATAAAGCGCGAAGCAGGGGGAGCAGCGCAAGAGAGTGGGAGAGAGAGCAGGGATTACTCACCGTTGAGGTCCTTGGTTAATTGCGAGCGCGTCGACATTTTGTCTTCCGAAATTCTCTGGCGAAAGTGGCGAACAGCGAGCCGGAGTGAAAATGAAGTCAAACAGGAATAACCAGGAAAAAGGGCCAACAAATTTGGCTCAAAGCAGCCGCTCCACTGCTGCCGCCGTCGCCGCTGCTGTTGTTGTTGTTGATTGCGCTGCTGCCGCTTCTGCTGCTGTTGCCTTTAGTATTTGTTGTTTTTGCTGCTGTTGTTGGTGATGGTGGTTCGATTTCAATCCTGATGACACGCCTTGCAGCCCGAAACTGGATTTTTGAGCTGCTCCCGCACTGAAAATCGCCGATCGGACATTACGCTTCTTTTCGACACTTTTTTTTAATCAACTCTAATTTTTTCTTCTGCCGAATTTGATTCACATCATTTTTGCACACACACGCAGGATTTTCGTTTCGGTTTTTCACGCGTTTCCACCCTCGTCGCGGGGTCGGAAAACTCGGAAAAGTCGCACTCTCGCCGAGACGCCGCCGCACAGACAGCCGTTGGATTTTCCCCCAACACTTTTGCCTTTAACCTTGCTGCTTTTTTTCTGTGAATTCGGTATTCTTCGTTTATTTTCCTCCTCGTTTCACCTTTCTTTTAGCACTTGACACTTTTGAGTTGGCCAAATCAGCGAGCACTCTCTTTTAATTAATGACTAACTATGTCCGGCGGAGCAGCAAGAGTGCGAATTTCGACTAAAGTTAATAAACAACTAGAACTAGGGATGTGAAAAATATATCGAAGTATGAACACATCGATATTTTTACAACAAGAATTTGATATCAGCATAGGGGCAAAATGTATCGATGTTACTATCAATAGTAATTTACCAGCATCGATGAGCTGATTTCCATGGTCACACTTAAAACGTTTATGTCATTGGTGCTGCCAGCCGTGTATTGAAAATAATAAATAATTATTTTCTTAATGTTTTTCGGTTGGGGGATATATATAAGTTTTGTTTAAACAATAATATTACACACTAGAGGCGCAAGAAATTATGGAAATGTCTGGC
This sequence comes from Drosophila pectinifera, assembly GCA_008042775.1. Classification (NCBI taxonomy): domain Eukaryota; kingdom Metazoa; phylum Arthropoda; class Insecta; order Diptera; family Drosophilidae; genus Drosophila; species Drosophila pectinifera. The sequence goes on along the minus strand of VNKC01005282.1, from coordinate 18,214 downwards.
AACGCCATGCAATGGGCCACTTAAGTTGTATCCAACACTAGAGACCGTGGCTTCCAGGTGAATGCCAAACAAACTGATTTCAATCGTTCGAAAGATTTCAAGCCGCTAAAATGGCCAATGTGCGCTGCTTGCAGAAGCTGATTCGCCTGCAGAAGCTCTTGCTGCCCCTCAGTAAGTAGATCATAACCCCAATTCACCTGTTAACTCCTAATAGCCTCTGTGCGGGCGTTACGAAAGAGAGCTCGCAACAAGAATCAGCTGTTCGATCGAGTAGTGTGCGCGTGTGAGTGAAAGAGAAGGGGAAAGGAGAAAAGTGTTAAGCTCTAAATGCCGGCGGCCGTCGTAAACTTTTCATTAATTTCCCCCAAAATTGTACATGCCTGAGAAGTGACAAAAAAAAAAAGCGATTCAGAGAAATAACAAGCAAAATGATGGAACAGGAGATGGAGTTGGAAGTGGAGGCGCAGGCGGCAGATCCCGGCGAGGCGGCCAGTCTACTGAGGCTCATCAAGCAGCTGCTGCTGGAGAAGGCCTACGACGGCGTGCGGATGCTCTTCAGCAGTCCCCAGGAGGCGGAGCGAAACAGCCAGCACCTGCCGCTGATTGCCATGGACCTGTTCCACGACGTGTGCGCCCCGAACCTCACGGACGACGTGAACTGCGAGGAATCGGAGTTGTTCGACTGCGCGGACGAGTTGCTCAAGTTGCTGGCCAAGCACGCTCCGCTGCAGGAGCTTATGCTGGACCTGATGGAGCGCGTGGGAGAGAGCAGCAGCATCAGTGTGTTCGGAGCCTACCTGCGCGCTTTGCAAGTGCTCATCCAGCGCCAAGGACGCGACAAGCCTCAGGCCGTGGAGTGGTGTCTGCACAGTGTCTACAGCAGGCTGCGGGAGCTGACGTTGCCGGAATACCTGAGCGAGGGTTATGACGAGGCCCAGGCCAAACTTATAGAGCAGGAGGAGGAGGTGGAGGACCTGCTGGCCCACTACATCACCGTGGGGCTGTTTCGCACACCAATCGTTGCTGAAATTCTGCAGCAGGATGTGCGTCCCGCTGACCAAACGTTCAGGAACTGCGGTCTGAATCGCCGCAACGTCTTCGCCTGCTTCTTCATCCAACTTTTGGGCCGTCCACTGGCGCTGCTGGAGATGGGATCCGTCAACGAGGGCATGACGCGCACCTATGTGCAGCAGGTGGTCGAGAGCCTCACCCAGGACGCTAGCCAATGCCTGGGGGATCCCTTCTACCTCCTCAATCTGGTGGAGCAGCGCGCCAGGTGGCAAAGGAAGCTGGATGCCTCCAAGGGGGTCTACGAGATGAGCAGCCGGAACATGTTTCTCATCGAGGAGAAGCTGCCGCTTCTCGCGTTGGCCATGTACTATCACTCGCTCTTCGTGGGAAACCAACTGCCTCCAACAGCGCCCAAAATATACGCTCCTCTCTTCCTGTTCGAGTCCGTTGTCTATCTGGCAGAAGTGCTGCTCAAGCAGCCAGAGCCTCCGCTGCAGCATTGCGGTCTTCGGTTGGTGGAGTATCTGCTGACTACACTGGGGGACCCCGTTCCCTCTACCTCGCTGCAACTGGACGTGCACAAGCGCTTCTTCGAGGCTCTCTGCAAGATTGTTGGCTACTCGCCTCGGGTCTCCCTCCGTCAGTTGGGAATCCATGTGCTCCGGCAATACGTGCTGGCCTTCGAGGACCAAGGGAAGTACCTGGTCCTCAAGAACCTGCTGGAGACACAGCAGCACGATGGACTGATGGGCTATCTGGCAGGAATGTACAAGGATCTGGTCCACGAGGCGCTTCATAATCCAGCTCCTCTGCCTAAATTCTACAGCGGCACGCTGTTCCGGGACATGCTGCTGCTGTGCGTTTGCGTGCTGCCCCATGATGTAAAATCCGATCTGCTCCTCCATGCAGATCGTCTATGTAATGCTCTGAATATTGTAAGATACTTTGCGCTGAAGGACAAGCAGGATGTGACTGGGTTTTGGCAGGCTCTGCCGGAGATTGAGCGAAGATTCCTGATTCCCCTCGCAAAAGCCCTGGACTTTTCGATGGCCCACTACAAGGCGTACAAGGAGCGAGTGGAGAACGGACAGAGTGCCTCGGACGATGCACTCATGCAGCGGCAGCTCAACATGCTGGCCGTTAACATTACCAACAGTGGAATGGCAGCGAAGGATGGAGACAACGGGTTGCCTGACATTGGAACCAAGGAGAAACTCGAGGTGCTGGCCAGCTCGATCACAGGCCTGGAGTCCCTGCTGGCCCTGTATCTGCGGGCCAACGAGTGCATTGAACAGTCCGCCCGGCAACGCCGCATCATACCCCCCATCCAAACGGTGGATGCTTAACTCATATTTGTCCATATTTTTTTCATAACAAAAGCGAAATGATAGAGTAAGCTTTGTGTGTAAACAGAACCTAAAACGAAATCGAAATTGAAACTGAAACTGAAACTGAAACTGAAACCGAAACTGATCTTTGTGCTTTGGGGGCTCCTTGGCTGGGGGGCGATAATTGACCGGCTAATTGAGCCAGTTTGCGGGGTGCTAATGAGCTAGCCACAAATGTTTTTTTGCATTGCGATGTTATGGGAAGTATATGCGTATTTGTGTTTAAATGCATACATATATTAGAATTTAACACCTTGCCCACGTTAAAGGAACTAGAACTGTGGCGCATCTTTAAACACATTTTGTTACTGATTTAAAAAAAAAACACTTCACGAAGCAAACATCGTAAAAACAAGTAGTTTCATGAAAATAACTTGGAAATAAATCTCTTATTGCACTTAAGCATCAGTTAGTATTTGCTCTTCTACAAGATTCACATTATTTGCAGATGCACAAAGCCCCCGTCGACTGGCTTCCCTGCAGCCCAGACCGCTTGCCGTCCTGCTTGCAAGACGGAACTATGCCCAGGATGAAAAGACCACATCCAACCTAGATGACTTTCGGGCACGCGAGGAGCAACGCGAAAGGGAACGAGATGCCGCCGATGAGGCGGCGGCAAAGGCCGCACAGAAAGAGGCTGGCACGGCAGGCGGAGGTGCTGGGGGATTGGGAGCATCAGGAACAGCGGGAAGTGGACAAGAGGATGATGCCAAACAGGCCAAGGTCGATGCTATGAGAGTTAAGATCCTTGACGCCGCCCTGCAGCATGTTCCACAGCACGGCTGGACCCGACAGGCCATTGTCCAGGGCGCCGAGGACAGTGGCTATCCCAGCGTGGTGCACGGCATGTTTCCCGAAGGCGGCTTCGCCCTGGTCTCCCACTTCAACGGCAAGTGCAATGCCCAGCTGGTGGCGAGTCTAGCGCAGAAGACTGACGGCGGTAAGCAGAAGGTGGATGATCCTCTGGACTTCCTGGTGCAGGCGGTACGCCAGCGCATGGAGATGGTTGTCCCGTACAAGGCGCAGTGGCCGCAGGCGATGGGCTTAATAGCGCAGCCACAACATGCGCCCACAGCTCTTGCCCAGGTCTTGACCCTAGTGGATGACATCTGCTACTACTCCGGTGATCGATCCGTCGACGTAAGTCATCCATTTTACTGTCCGAAAATATTCCTCTTAACCTAATAATATTTCAGTTTGGTTGGTACACGAGGCGCGTGGGCTTGGCGACCATACTGAAGATGACCGAGCTGTACTTCCTGCAGGATACCTCCCAAGAACATGCCCAGACCTGGGACTTCCTCAAGAACCGCATGGACGAGGCCGTCCAGCTGCAGATGATGCTCGCGCAAACGGAGGGCGTAACGCATACGTTCCAACGTTCCTTCAACTCGGCGTTCATAACGGTGAGGCCCTCTCCACCTGAGTAATCCAATCAATGACTCAACATTCCTTATTATTTACAGGCGCGCAATATACTCGGTCTGGGATATAACCGTAACTAGCTGGGAAATAAACGGATTTCGTGATCCGTTGCCACATGCAGTCCAAAGATGAATAGTTTGGGTCGGAAGGACACTTCGCCCACTTATGTTTAAACTCCCTATGTATATAAAGTGCATAAAAGTACTCCTTTGTACGGTAACCTTTTGATTATCTTCTGTGGAATTTCTGGTTTTTTATAAAAAAAGACAGCTATTGCAACCTTAACTGAGCAATAAACAGGTTATGGAAAATCCGACACCTTTTAGCGTTTGAATTTGTTTATTTGCCAATAATATTATCATGTTCTCCGAATTTCTTAAATGTGTTGCTTTGTGTGATTAATGAATAATTGTGCACTTAGGGGCCGGGTTGACCTTAGTGCTTTAGAGGTTGCCACTTTAAAGCTTTATAAGAGGTTATTCTTGTCTGAAGTTTCCCGGACTTAAGCGATATGGCAATAAGAGGTTTATAGAGTCATCAACTTTTTCGTAATTAAAATAAATATATTCCTCAAATACTAAAATTACACGTATATATTAGGTGGGACTAAACTGTTTAACATTACGGACCCCAGAGAGCCATCAATGGCTATGTCAACTGTTCCAAGAGTTATGCATCTCTAGATCAGTTGACAAAACCATTGGCTAGCTATCTGGCGGATAACGATTTCCTGTTGCCACGGAACGTGCTCCTTCGCTTACTACTACGCATATCGCCACCAAACATATTCCCGTACTCTTTTCCGCCGAAGGACCTTTCGCTGTGCACGCACTTCTGCACTTGGAGTTTCTTGAGCTCCCGCTGCTCGTCCCCGTCCCTGTAGTGCCTCACTTGACGCTTGGCAATCCGGCCATCCGGCAGCAGTCGCGGCAGCCGCGGCATCTCGGTCTGCAAGAGGGTGCTCTTGCGAGGCAGGCTTGTGTTCAATTGTAGACTGGATGTCAAGGGCGTGGGTGGATCTGATGGTAGGACAGCATGTATTGTTACCTCTTCAATTTGATTCGCTGAATCACTACTGTTGTCTGCCAATAGTATCTTAGCTTGGATGGGGGCCACCACCTCCGAGTAGAGATCTGATATACTCTTCACCTGCCAAGGCGGCTTTCTTGACTTTAACTTGCCGAATAAAGAGTTGAAGTCTAGGGTGTTGAGAGCTTGCAGGAGCTTTGGAACGGGCACCGCATCGCTGTCCCCGAAGAGGGCTCTCAGCAGACGCACTAGCTCATCCTGTTCACCCAACAGAGGGAGTATTTCTTCCCGATCCTCGCCATTTCCGTACCACTTGTACTTCTTGTTCAGTAGCCTCAGCCTGAAGATATAGTCTTGCATCATGCGAAGTAGTTTGCCAAGAGTATCCGGGGCCATGGGATCGGCGAGGAAGCCTCTGTCGTCGAATAGCGATCCTCCGGCTGAGAAGAGATCCTGGTCCGGAATGCGACTCAGGGGTACCAGGAAACTTCGCCGTTTTCGGGATATCATCAACACGTTTCCATAGTTTGCATACAGCAAACGTAGCACCCCGTAATGAGCTGCTTCCGGAGATCGATCCATTCTCTCAGCCAGGGCATAGATGACCCGACGATTCACCTCCAGCCAACGCGGTGGCAAAGTGTCACACGGCTCAGGCGGTGGCTCCAGAGGCCTCGCCATCAGGAAGGGATTCTCGGCGTAGGGCCGACTGCCCAGCGGACAGCAGCTGGAGATGGTGCGCACCGGGCAATGGGGACAGCTGTAGGGAATCGGGGGACATGGTGTCCGGCGCAGGCGGCAGCAGTGGATGCACATTGGGATCACTTAAAGCGGCTAGGAACCTACAGCCTGGAATGACTTCAAATTTGGAATTTTCAACGGACTGGACTACACCTTCGCCGGTGGGTACGCACATGTTGCAATGGCAACTTGTTGTTGCTAAAAAACTTGAGGTTTCGAGGAGCTGCTGTCCCCCAAAACCGATGACACAAACAGCACAGCCAGAGCGATGGGAATCTAAGTGGATCTAGGGGTGTCTCTCCGTGTTTCTGAAATCCTTTAGCATCAAGAGGGATTTGGACCTTGGCTGAAACCAAATAGATAGTAATTGAGATCTTCAGAGATTCCCAAGTACCCTCAAACCTCTTCCCAAAAATTAAATATCCGTCGTAAAACCGAATTGTTTACTTAAAACTAACTTTACTGTTTATTTCCAGGTGAACTTTATGCAACTGCTTGACAGCGTTGTCTGAATGGTGACTTGATTTCTAGGATGCCATTTGCTGTCCAAAAATTATCTATAGAACTAGCTCGTATTGCACTTAAGGTGTTCATCTGGGCGAGGCTCTCATTGCAAAGGCTCCAAGTAGGGCTCCTCCTCGCAGGTTAACTGCTCCACTTTACTAATAAGAACTAAGAGTTACAGCAAGACCTTCCTTAGACCTTTAACTCACCTAGGAAGAACGTCACAGGAATCCAATTTGTCTTGTAGTTGCTTCAACCTCTGCGGCATATCGTTGGTGGCCGAGATCATGGCACCCAGTTTATCCTTGAGCCCGGTGAAGGTCGGTCTGTGCGAGGGAACGGAGCACCAGCAGCTTTCCATCAAAGCGAACCTACAACATAAAGGGGGAAGAGGATAGATAGGTAGCTTCTATTATAAACTGTTGGCTTATCCAGTGTATTGGAACTCACATTTCATTGGTGCATCCTTCGGGACGATTCATCCGGTGACCCTGTCGCAGTAGCTGCAGCAGATCGCTGGGCGACACCGATGGATATGGCATCCCACCGAGCGTGGTGATCTCGTACAGCAAGACGCCGAAGGACCAGCTGAGGGAAGGACACGCGATCAGTGTATTCAGCATAGCTGTCATGGAAACACTTACACATCGCTCTGGCTGGTGTACACCTGGTGGGTCAGGGACTCCAGGGCTAGCCACTTAATGGGCAGCTTGCCGCTGCCTCCGGATTTTCGGTAGACATTCTCATGGTAGACATCGCGACTTAGTCTGCGAAGGGAGAAAAGCTAAGAACGTAGATCATTGTTGATCATCAGGGGCACCTACCCAAAGTCTGCGATCTTGATGCTGCGATCCAGGGAGATCAGCACATTTCGGGCAGCCAAATCCCGATGTACCACCTTGTTTTGGGCCAGAAATTCCTGAAAATAGATGGGTTTTTAATTACTTACTTTCAATACTATTAGATAGCATACCATTCCCACCGCCACTTGCTGGGCAATGTCCAGTAAATCCGCATATTTCAATGGCACTCTTGGTTTTGCTTCTGCGGAGTTCAGAGAATCAAAGTATTCCTTGTTCTCGAATGTTCGGCTCTTGCTTTCGAGCTTGGAGTGCACCTTTGTCTCCACCTTTGACTCCAGTTTCGACTCATTTCTTGAAGCCTCTGCAATTTTCTGGACATGATTAGAGCCGATATTCTCTATATCCTCGAGTCCGTAGCCTTTGTTGTCTGCTGCATTTGTGCTTCGCGAAAGTGTGTAGGTCTCCACCCGGCTGTTATTCTGCGTCAGATCCGCTTCGCTTTCCTCCTCCACTGTGGACAGCATGGAGTTATTGATGTCTTCTATTCTATCGTTGGTAGAATGGCGTCTGGGTCGAGGGAACCGTCGCTGGTCCAGATTCTGCTCGAGATTACGCTTGAGGCCCACGAGACAGCTCTCTTGGCGGAACTTCCATTCCTCTCTGAAGCGTAGAGGATTAGGTGTGAGATGCTCTCTAATTTAAAAAGCCCTGCTTACCTCAGGAAGTTCTGCAGACTGCCCAGGCTGCAGTACTCGATGAGCAACATCATCCGGTTGCTGCAGCGTGTGGAGTAGCCCACGATGCCCACAATATTCGGATGCTTGCCCACCGCCTTCAGCATTTGGATCTCGCACTTGAAGGCGTACACATCCTCGTCATTGGGTTCATCTGGAAAGTTAACTCAATTTGTACCTCTTACTGTGTTCTCAAAGAGTTTAATATTGTGATGGATAATATATATATAAATATATATTTATGTAAGAAATAAATAGATTTTTAAACCTTATAGAGCCACTCACCTTTCAGCAACTTAACAGCCACCTGCCGCTTCTTGTAGACTCCTCGTCGCACCAAGCCAAAGGCGCCCTCGCCCAGGACATCCTGCAGGAGCACCGATCGCGGCTCTACCTCCAGTTCGTCCGTGAAGTCCATGCTCTCGTTGGCGGACAGGGTCACCAACAGGCCACTGCTGTCCATCAGCGAGAGGTGGAATTCACTGGCCTTTGCCTCCTTGGCCTCCATTTCCAGAGCCTGGCACTCCGATCGATTCCGGCTGCAGAAAGTCAGGGAGCACAGCATCAGAATGCAGCAGATGGGCACAATGATGAAGAGAATCAGCTTAACCAGGTTGCCCTCTGTTCCGGATAGAAAATACTTTAATATTTTTCCAATACAAGAACATGTTAGCTGGGCTTCGGGGATCTGATCTCTCCTTATCTTCCTTCTCAGTACTCACCACTTAACCAGGCATCTCTAGGCGCCTTGTCCAGGGTCAAAGCACTGAAGTTCTTGCCACCTTGCGTCTGGGCCACCAAATGGACCTCAAAGTGGGAGCCCATGACCGTGATCCGGGGTATAAAGAAGTGGCTCCTGCTCTTGTCCAGCGTAAAGTTGACCTCCTTGCTGCCCAGGAACAGATCGAAGATGCGAAGCGTGTAGTTGTCGGGGAGCTGACTGGGTCGTGACCAGCTGATGTTCAGGGCCAACGTATTCCGCTCATACTGCTCCTGCAGCACGCTTAGATTTTCAGGCTTGTGAGGAGCTATTAATGGACTTACAATTGGCAATCAAGTAAAGGGACAGGTGCAACAAGACTCACCGCAAAGCGTGTAGTTGGAGGGATACCAAGCCAAACAACTGGGCGCCTCCACAGTCAGCCACTCAACCCCGCTCTCCAGTCGATTCAATATATTCACCGTCCTTACGCCCACAAGGTAGGTTTTGTCGAACTCCATGTTGTCCACTGTGTGCCTGTACAGCTTCCGCAGCTGGAGGATTGCTTTGTTAGAATCTATTGAATAGTAGATATGTTCTGACTCACATTCCGGAACTCCACCTGTCGTGGTTCGTCCATATTCACGCTGTTGGTTGAGTAGGACACCATATCGAAGTAGCAATTGCGCTCTGGAATATGGATAAAAAAAGTGGAGGAGTCACAATCATTTTACGAGGAAGCTAAACTCTTTACAGAGAGGTAGGAGGTTTCGTAAGTAAGTCATAGAGATTATTAGGAACTACTAGGATTTATTATAACTATTATATGGATATATTTCCCTACCCGCCGACGGCTGCCACTCAATCTCAGCGGCTATGCGGTGGGACTCATTCAGCTGTGGCACAAATCCACGCAGGCTCACGGCCCCCATTTTGCTGGGTTGGTAGCCACGTTGCAAGGTCACAAAGCTCTGATCCCGGACTATCAACGAGTAGCTACCATCTCCGTGCACCGCCAGAGCGGTTATATTATGGCTGGAGTTTGACTCCAAGTGGGACAGAATCAGGAAGTTCTCGTCAGACTGAAAGCATTCAGAATCAAGTAATAAGAAAATATAAATCAGTAAGAAGTCTTCAACATTTTCCTACCAAGTAGAGTTTCGTCTCTGTAATTTTCTCCTTGGCCACCTTGATGACGTAGGTGGCATTTGGGGCTGACTCGTTGCCCCTGCTATGCTGCACCCAGTCTATATGCAAAACTATCTGCGACTCCGTGCGACACAGCATGTTCAGCTGGAAGTTGTCCTGTACTTTTCGTAGAGGCCCAGGAGCAGTTCCATTGGCCTTGCAGTCCTTGTAGCAGCCTCGAAAGTCCTGCGAGGGGATTAGGTAATTTAGGACAAATAAAACGAGATTAAGATTAAGTTAACTCAGATTTCTATGTACCCTTGCTAGCTAAATAGTACTCTAAAAGAGGGGTATTTAATTATAAAGATTGTTGAATTGAGGACAAAACATGGGTTTTCTAATTCCTTCTACTTTTTAAACTCATTTAGATAAAATATATAATCACAAGACACATTTTAGAGGGTCATTGCAGCATCTATCTAAATAACAGAGAATGCCTTGAAAGTATGCAATAGTCGACCTCATTTCTATGGTCGGGGCATTCAACCTTTAATTTCTGATTTAAATTATATGTTTACCCTGCATTCCCCTCAAGTTTCATTTATCTTTATCCCTATAAGAGGTTTTTTAATTGAAATCCAGATTCGACTAGAACCAAGCCAAACGGACGGCACTGCCTGCGTAGAGCTCCTACCTGGTTGCCCATTTCCAGACAATTCTGGGTGCAGGCGGTCACATTGAGCAGGGTATTGTCGTGGGAGACCTGCTGCATGAGCAGCATTTCACCTTGATTGGTGCCCACGAAGAACCAGAAGAGAAATGCATATTTGCCGTAGAAAATAAGCATTTTCCTATATATTGATCCCAAACCAAAAAACTTGAGTTCGTGTGCAAAATATGTATTTTTTCAAGCTCGCTCTCGGTTTATTGCACTTTAGCCATGCACTTTGATTGTCCCATTTAATTACACTCTTTTCGGGTTTTAATTTTATTTTGTAAGATCTTTAGGTCCCAAAGCAAGATCAATAGATCAATAAGAACCGCTGCTCTCGGTTTATCTGGGCAAACTGCGATCCAAAATGTGACAGAGGAAATCGAGCGAAAGGGAACCGAGAAAAACGGTGGACTTGCTGAATATATTTTGTGCTATTTTGTTTTGTTTTGTTATTCACTTCTTCGACGGGTCTTCCCTTCCATGCAGTGGAGTGGACTGGACTAGGGGTCATTTGAAATGCAAAAATCGGTACTTCGTCATCGTAGCGCCAAGGAGATTTCGAAATTATTTGACACTACTACAATTACATCAAATAAGAGAAAGATCTTTGCTATTTGGTAGTAGTTCATCATATAGGCTTGGCTTATTCATATATTCATATTAGGCTTCGGCAGGGATACCCTCTGCTGGACTAGGGAAATGCTCTCTATTTATTTTGTTTATTTATTATTCATTTGCCAATTTAGATTTGATCTAATTCTCTGTGGTTAGACCATATAGACTAGATTCTTAGGGCCAGTTGTCAGCAAAGCTTTTCGTTGAACTTAACGACCAGTTAAAAAATAATCGAGTTTCTCAATAATCGGTTTAATGATAACAGGAGCTGAGCTGTAAAGCACATAAAGTGTGCTGTTAAACGTTGTGTTTGGTTAGATCAAATCAATGCGCGCTATCTAATCTTTTTCACCACATATATATTATTAAGTGTGGCTAACATTAAATTCCTTCCCATAAAATTACAACTGAAAGCTGTGACTAATCTAGCGGCAAATCCCATTTGATTTCATTAGGAAATCGATAACTAGGCCTGCAGTGTTAATCAGTACCAGAATGTAATCACAGTTTGAATGTTTGGCGCCAACTGTTGAGTGTAGATTCCAGAACTACTTGCCGTTTCTGTTTACAAAGTCATGCAAATGAATAGGTTAATTTCAAGTATTTAATTATACACGCTTTCCTCGCTTCAGTTTGGAATTAGAATTGTTGCATATCTAGTTATAACAGGTCTTCCTCGATAAGAGCTTGCGAATGGCGCTGACCCCCAGCTGCCCCTGATTCACTTTATACCGCCTAGAAGCCGCAATTACGCCTGTGAGTCAGTTGTTGCATGACATTCGAGTAGTGCCTATATGGGAATCTCGAGCATTGCGCTCCGGCTTCTCAGCGAGCGCGTTCGTTCGTTAATTTAGTTAAATATTGCACGCTCGCGTCGTCGGTTCTGCTCTCAAAATGCGATAACGATCCATTACGTGTGTAAACATTTGAGCAGCGTGCTCTGCTCCAAACAAAAACATATATAAATATATATATAACTGCAACAGTCTTCTGTGGAGGTCTATAAATAAATAAACAAATCATTGGAATAGTGTAGCTAATTATTATATATTTATCCATAAAAGCAGACTCCATGCATATGTTATCTTGATTCATTGGCATTAATGGCATTTGAATGTGATTAAAATTGGAATAATTATCGTAATTACTCTACAATTCAACGGACATTGGGCTTCATTTAAACTGTTTGAAATGTCGGCATTGCAGCCAGACGTTTATCAAAAGAATGTCATTAACTTGATTGCCAGAATTTGTTAACACCCCAAGCAAGTAACTATTAAATCGGTGGTATTTATTTTTAACAACTGTTGCCGATAGCCGCCGGCCCGCGCCTTCCACGGATACTGATAAGGATAAGAAATGGGTACTAAACATTGGACATTTTTCAGTCGCCGGAGGGCCGTGCTAAGAGCCGCAACTTAATTATTTGTGCCAAATAGAGTGTCTCGCTTAAGAAAGGTGAACATGAAAATCGAGTGGGCTCCCAGAGAAGTTCCCATTGAGCGGCGTCGCCAGACGTTTGCCATGGCCTTCTTTATCGTCTTCTTCATGATCCTATCCCTGGGATCGTACGTCCTGTGTGCCGCCCTGCTGGTGAGTCAAAGAAACATATTTTTTGGATAATATTTAAGTGGTATTTGCTCAGATCTATGGTGGCCTCGTGACTCGGAGCGTGGTGCTGATCTACCTGGTCTATGTCTATGTGAATCACAGCAGAACCCACTCCATCATGGATGGCAACGGGTGAGCATGAAGTGGTTCGACTGGAAGCCAATAAAACCAATTAAAATAATCCCTTTCAGCTGGAAAATTAATCGCAATAACTGGCTGTTTCGGCACTATCGCGACTACTTTCCCGTGCAGCTGGTAAAAACAGCCGAGCTGCCCCCGACCAAAAACTATATAATGGCCAGCTTTCCCCACGGCATTCTGGGGTAAGCTTGTTGACTGATAGCCAATCTTATCGATGGCCGCTCGAATGACGAAACTTTATGTAAATATTGAATCCCGCGATAGGACCGGCATTTCCATCAACATGGGTCTAGACATCTCCAAGTGGCTGGAGCTATTTCCGCAGGTCAGGCCAAAGGTGGCCACCCTGGATCAGAACTTCCTGACGCCCCTTGTGCGCGGCCTGCTGAGATCCTGGGGCTTGGTGTCTGTTTCAAAGAAGGCCCTGGTTTATCTTCTGACCAAGTCCAATGATCCCAAGCACAAGGACAATCGGGATGGCTTCACCTCCAATGCTGTGGCCATTCTGGTGGGTGGCGCCCAGGAGGCACTGGACTCGCATCCTGGCAAATACATATTGACCCTCAAGAACCGCAAGGGATTCGTCAAGTTGGCCATTCGAACGGGGTGAGTGGATGAGCTGGTTAGCTTGGGATCTATATATCTATAATGTGTTCCTACTTATTACAGGTCTTCGATTGTGCCCACATTCTCCTTTGGCGAGGTGGACATTCTGGATCAGGTAGCCAATCCGCCGAACTCGCCGGTCCGCCGTTTCCAGGATTTTGTGAAAAGGTTCACGGGCATTTCCCCGCTTATTCCTAAGGGTCGTGGAGTCTTTAACTACACCTTTGGTTTCCTGCCCAATCGTCGTCGCATCGTCCAAGTTGGTGAGTCCTTCTGAGGATTTTTGGCAACACTTTTACTCAAAGAACTTTAACATTATTTCAGTGGGCTCCCCTATTGATGTGGTGCAAAGTGATAATCCGGATGCTGCGTATGTGGACAAAATTCATAGCCAGGTCATTGAGGCCCTGGAAAAAATGTTCGAAAAGTACAAGGATGAATATATTCCCGACTCCAAGCAGAGCAAGCTGATAATTCACTAGTCATCAGAGCTTTTGAGGTTGTTTCTTGTTGTATAGAAAATGTGATAAATTTCATGCTTTATAAGCACTTAATAGAAAAGAATTGTTTAACCTTATAAGTCTGTTTGTCTTATTGTTTCTGCGGCGGAAGCTCTTAATAGCAGCAAGAAGTTGCAATTTCAAATTTGGTATTATCGATTAATGGGATCGTTAAATCGATTAAAGCTTTTAAGTTCTTCCGATATCGATAAGACCGATCGTTTCTAAGTAATCGTTTTAAAAGTAAATAAGCGGTCAATAATTACATTTCTAAGCGAGAGAGTTTTATATTTGAATGAAAGTTTACTTAGGCATATAATTAATGTTGGAAAATAATTACTTTAGCCCAGTTAATAGATCGATCGCTTGATCAGGTGAGTTAGTGCGTTATAAATAACAAAAACCTGCTGGACTCTGTGCTCTATATTACAGTACATGCAATTACCATAGCTTAGGCAATCATTTCACCATCCGAGCATTACTAATCACTCGCAGTTGGCATCGGATTAACAATAACTAAGTTTTCTTATCACCAAAAGAAATACGACCCGAGCATAATACGCTAATTGAATCACCACTTGCGTTGCTCTTAAAGTCAACGGGTGCAATAATTCGGTTGACGATAGCCGCCGCCGCCGCATACTTTGCACCCGTGGTCGTGGAACTGCCAGACGCCGACTATAGGCCAACCCATATCATCTTTATCACCATAATCGTGAATTCCCGTCAGCCCCAAACAAAGTACCACTAGTCGGTTGGTGGGCAGTGATTAGCCCCTAATGCGGGTGTCCGCCATCGGAGCCAATAGCGATAAGGGTAAGTATAAGTTAAATGCAGGGCGAACTGACCGTCGCTGGCTCGCATATCACTCAGTCGTGGGTGAACCGCCGAAAGAACAGCTACTGGAATATTGGACATTGGGCTACGTATAAGGAGTTAAAAATGAAGATCGAATGGGCACCACTTCGGGTTCCTCTGGAGCGTCGTCTGCAGATAATGGTTACGGCCTTCTTCACCTCTATGCTGCCAATTTTGCTATCAGTTTCCTTCCTATTGGTAGCTGGATCGCTGGTAAACCGGTTAATAAGCATAATAAAGATATGACCTGTAAAGATAATGCTTTTTACAGATCTATGGAGGCCTCTTGCTGCGCAGCCTAATGTTGCTTTACATGGCTTACGTGTATGTGGACCACAAGAAAACCCAATCCGTTGTGGATGATAATGGGTAAGTGTTTTCACTTAAAGGGAAAGGTCTATGGAAATAACCCCGTATGACATCGCCTCAGCTGGATGTTAACCCGCACTAACCGCTTCCATCGCTACTACCGCGACTACTTTCCCGTGGAGTTGGTGAAAACAGCGGAGCTGCCAGCCAACAAGAACTACATCTTGGCCAGCTTTCCCCATGGAATTTTGGGGTATGTACTGATTGACTGATAGCCAATCTAATCGTTTAAATATAAATAAACACTGATTTGGTTGTAGAACGGGCATTGGTATCAACATGGGCTTGGACATCTCCAAGTGGGTGGAGCTGTACCCCCAGGTTCGACCTAAGCTGGGTACTTTGGACCAGCACTTCCAGGTTCCCTTCATGCGGGAGGTTCTACGCTGCTGGGGATTGGTGTCCGTCTCCAAGGAGGCTCTGATCCGCATGCTCAGCAAGTCGAATGATCCCAAGCACAAGGACAATCGGGATGGCTTCACCTCCAACGCAGTGGCCATTCTAGTGGGTGGCGCCCAGGAGGCCATGGACTCGCATCCCGGCCAGTACACTTTGACCCTGAAGAGTCGCAAGGGCTTTGTCAAGATGGCCATTCGAACGGGGTGGGTGAAATCCTGATTAATACTTAATCTAACTTTGTCACTAACCCTTTTTTTTTGCAGCTCAGCGATTGTGCCCTCGTTCTCCTTCGGCGAGGTGGACATCTTCGATCAGGTGGCTAATCCTCCGGATTCCCTGCTTCGCCGGTTTCAGGATGTTGTGAAGAAATTCACCGGAGTTTCTCCGCTGATACCAGTGGGTCGTGGCTTCTTCAACTACACCTTCGGCTTCCTTCCCTTCCGCCGACGCATTGTCCAAGTTGGTAAGTACTTTTCATCACTATATTTTAAATAAATTGTGTAAATTGTTTAAATTATTTTCCGCAGTTGGTTCCCCCATCGAGGTGGTGCAGAGTGATCAACCCGATCCTGAGTACGTGGAAAAGCTTCATGGGCAGGTGGTCGAGGCTGTGGAGAAGTTATTCCATCAGTACAAGGACAAATATTTGAAGGACTCTGAGAATGCCAAGCTGGTTATACAGTAACTGAGAAGATTTAGCAATTGTAGATACAAGAGATTATCAGATTTAGCTTTAAGACCATGAAATGTTATTTTGTTTTAACTACACCAACTGCAGTTTGGGTTTAAGCAAACATATTCGAGAAGGCAATATTAAAAATAGAAAAGAATTGAATATAAAAACATTTAATCAAACCTTTAATTGCTGGCTCCTAAAACAGGTTAATATCAAGCTCTAAATCAATTACTCCTTATAGTACCTGACCTAATCAGTTCAAGTACAGCATTTATATTTAAGCAGTCCCTTATACAGTCCAAGAAATAGCTCACATTAAATCAATAAATGTCGGTGTCCATGGTATACTTACATCACATTTTTTACAATTGTAACAGCGTCTGCGTGAGTCAGCACTTGTTCGACGGAGTCAGTCACCGGCAGATAAGAGCGACACAAATCTCTGGTAAAAATAAACAAAAACCAAACCAAACCTCTTATCAAAAAAACACACATAGTATTGGGGTAAGCACAGTATAATTTCGGCTGTTGCGAACCAGCGCCAACATAAAAAAATGTTCTAAAGGTCAAGAATTGATGGTGATTACGAGGTGACTGTGGCCAGCAAGCCCATATAAACATTGAAAGCGTACCCCAGACCCCATAAAACCTGAACCCCCAGATATGATTTCGCCTTCATTATCGAGTGAATTATTGGCCTACGTTATCAGACTGTTAAGGCTATTGATTTGACTATAATTCTTGCATGTAAATCTTAATAGAGGGCTCTTGTCCAGACATAAATATGAAGCCAGTGACGTAATCTTGCTTAATACTCTGTGTGTCCAATGTCTAGTGCCTGGCTTAGACATTTATCTGTGGCTTATCACCGCCTGGAGTGAGGCTCTCCGTCAAACCCCGAAGAAGAGGCGGAGGTCGCCGCGTTGATAAGGATAAGAAAGACTGTTACACTCTGGAAATCGATTGTCGCTACTAAGCGATCGCTCAGTCGCTGGAAAGTCGTCGCGAGAAACGCTACTTCGAGTCGAAGATCGGTCGCAGGACTTCAATATGAAAATCGAGTGGGCTCCTCTCCGGGTTCCGCTGTCGCGACGCCTCCAGACCCTGTCCACGGCTTGCTTCGCCTTCACAATCTTCTCTATGCCGGTTCTATCCTGGATCATAACTGCCACCCTACTGGTAATCCCTAAACGTTTCGAATTTAATTCAACAAAAATGTGATAAAGTGAAGTTTGAAATTACCGGTGTAAAGACCAAAAAAATATGAATTAGTGAAGTCTTCTCAAGATCATAGTTTGGCCAAAAATGAAATGATAGCCAAATGCCGCATATTTTCCGATTCGCCATTAAAATCTGAATTATTTGGCAATAAAATACTTTAAAAAAGGAGAAATAAAATTTTGGCCAATTTTTGAAAATTTGATAAGGGGTTACATCATTAAAATTGTCAAAAATTGGCAAAAAATTTATTCTTTTAAATTTCCAAACTAAATATGCAGTTTAATTAACCAAGTAAAAACGAACACAGAAAGGCTTTCCGAATTGATATTAAGGCTGTTTTGGCGAAATTATGATTATTTTTAGGTCTGACTTTTCCAGAAAATTATTGTATTAAATTAACGGTTTAAAGGCCAAGAAAATTATAATATTTGAGGTCTTCTGAACAGCACATTTCGGCCAAAAATGGAATTTAAGCAAAATGCCGTATATGGTTCGATTCACCATTAAGAGCTTAATTATTTTTATTACAAATTTTTTTAACCTTGAGTTGTTCTTAAAATTAGGACATAAAAAACACCATTTAATAACCCAAAAATGAGTAAACATTAGGTCTTCTGAACTGCATATTTTGGTCAAAAATGGAACTTAAGCAAAATGCTGTATATGGTTCGATTCACCATTAAGAGCTTTATTATTTTTGTTATGACATTTTTTAACCTTGAGTTGTTCTTAAAATTAGGACATATAAAACCCCATTTAAGGACCCAAAAATTTCTTCTCGAGATCATAGTTTGGCCAAAAATGAAATGATAGCCAAATGCCGCATATTTTCCGATTCGCCATTAAAATCTGAATTATTTGGCAATAAAATACTTTAAAAAAGGAGAAATAAAATTTTGGCCAATTTTTGAAAATTTGATAAGGGGTTACATCATTAAAATTGTCAAAAATTGGCAAAAAATTTATTCTTTTAAATTTCCAAACTAAATATGCAGTTTAATTAACCAAGTAAAAACGAACACAGAAAGGCTTTCCGAATT
>VNKC01005279.1:0-25170 GCA_008042775.1 Drosophila pectinifera | reverse complement strand
ATTTGGCTAACATTTCATTATTGGCCATAATATGCTCTCCAGAAGACCTCAAATATTCGCATTTTTGAGTCAGCTATTTAATACCCTATTTTTTTTGGACAAGTCACAGTTCAAAATAACCATAACTAAGCCAAAACGGCCTTAATTTCAATTCGGAAAGCTTTTCTGTGGTAGTTTTTAGTTGGTTAATTAATCTGCATATTCAGATTCGGAATTATAAAAAATTAATTTTTTATCAATTTTTGACAATTTTAATGATGTAACCCCTTATCAAATTTTGAAAAATTGGCAAAAATTTTATTTTCAAGTTCATTACATATTTTACTGCTAAATAATTGGAATTTTAACGGCGAATCGGAATATATACGACATTTAGCTATAATTTCATTATTGGCGATAATATGCTCTCCAGAAGACCTCAAGTATGCGGATATTTGGGTCCTTAAATTGGCATTTTTATATCCTAATTTTTGGACAAATCAAACTTAAGAATATCCATAACTTGGCCAAAACAGCCTTAAAAACAGCGGATCGGAATATATATGGCATTTGGCTGTCCATCCATTTTTGGCGAAATTATGCTCTCCAGAAGTCATCAAGTTTGCGCATATTTGGGTCCTTAAATTGGCATTCTTATGTCCTAATTTTTGGACAAATCAAAGTTAAAAATAACCATAACTTGGCCAAAACAGCCTTAACTAGCCATATAAGCTAGTGTAAAGTCAAATGTAAGATATCTGTATGCCACCAGCGCTCCATGTAGAGCTATGGTTAAGCATGGAAGCTTAAGTTTGCAGCTTTTCGATTTCATCGGTTGGGGTCGCCACTGCATAGGTAAAAACTATGTATGATGGTAACTTGGCCACAAGAGCCTTAACTAGCCATGTAAGCTAGTGTAAAGTCAAATGTAAGATATCTGTATGCCACCAGCGCTCCATGTAGAGTTGTGGTTAGGTTTGGAAGCTTAGTTTGCAGCTTTTCGATTTCATCGCCTGGTGTCGCCACTGCATAGGTAAAAACTATGTATAGGTATATTGCCATACAAAAAACATTTTTATGTTTTAAAAATTAAAAATAACCATAACTTGGCCAAAACAGCTGTAATTTCAAATCGGAAAGCCTTTCTCTGTTAGATATTATTAGGTTAATTAATCTTTCTTTAAAATATAAAAGAAATAAAATTTTATTCAAATTTTGAAAATTTTAATTTTGTAACCCCTTAAATTTTTTTGAAAAATCGAATAAAATTTTGTATTCTAATAATTCAATATTTTATTATTAAATAAATAAGATTTTAACGGCGATTCCGAATATAAACGGCATTTGGCTGTCATTCCATTTTCGGCCAAATATTAATTTCATTAATTTGGCCAAAACAGCCTTAAAAACAGCGGATCGGAATATATATGGCATTTGGCTGTCATTCCATTTTTGGCCAAATTATGCTCTCAAGAAGACCTCAAGTATGCGGATATTTGGGTTCTTTAAGTGGCATTTTTATGTCCTAATTTTTGGACAAATCAAACTTAAGAATATCCATAACTTGGCCAAAACAGGCTTAAAAACAGCGGATCGAAATATATATGCCATTTGGTTGTATTCCATTATTGGCCATAATATGCTCTCCAGAAGACCTCAAATATTCGCATTTTTGAGTCGGCATTTTAATACCCTATTTTTTGGACAAGTCAAAGTAAAAAATAACCATAATTAAGCCAAAATAGCCTTAATTCCAATTCGGAAAGCTTTTCTGTGTTAGTTTTTAGTTGGTTTTTTAATATGCATACATAGTTTGGAAATTCAAAAAAATTAATTTGATGTAAATTTTTGACAATTTATAAAATTTTGAAAAATTGGCCAACATTTTATTTCCTATTATCTTAAATATTTTATTGCTAAATAATCGGTGTTAATTTAAGGCTCACTCTGTGCCACTTGCCATCTATAACAGGCCGTGTTACGACCAAGACTGATATAACCGACTTTATGCACTATGGCATCGATACTGGATGATTCGGAGGAGATTACAGGAGTTGTATTCAACAACTTGTGCGATTCAGTCTTCGATCAGATTTAAGTCGGCAACGAGTGATATTGAATCTGTAGAACCAGGCGGACACCAACTTCAATGGCCAAGAAGAGGATGTTATTTTGGTCAAGGGCTCGCGCATAAATGAGCATAATAATTGAAATATTAAATATGTATTTATGGTGAAAAACGCTCTTTAATTGTCGCGAAATACTTGTAGAATAAATAAATAGTAAAACGTAATAACATTAACCGCCCAAGCCCGATTGCCTGGGACTTCACTAGAGATTATTAACTTAGGGGCTAGCAAGGCTATATCTAAGGGCGCTCAGGAGCAGAGGAAAAATGGGACTACACAGAGAAAAAATCGTTGCCATCTCGTCAATATGATTAAAGTCAGTTGGGTCGAAGAAACCCACAATTACCTTAACTTTCAACTTCCCCGCACAAATAACAGATATTTTTCAGGTGAAGAAATCAACATTTTCGGGGACTTTTTCTCTGCGCAGGAGCTGCCACTGGAATTGATGAAAGACGACTACAGGAAACCCATTGACTCGTGGAGTAAGGAGCAAAGACTTGACTACGTACGGCTAACCGACCAGAGACGCTCGATCGTGAACACTTAACCTAGATCTCAGATAGCGTGGATGGGCTCTGGAGCCTAGTTGGACAGCTGCTGCTCTCCTTCCGGCACGACATGCTCATGGTCCTCCTTCGGCCGGCTGCGCTGCTGCTCCTCCTCGCGTCGTTCCGTCTTCTTGGCCTGTTCCTGGCGCCTTAACACGCCCTCCATTGACTCCCGCAGCGATTCAATGTCCAGGGCGTTCTCATCCTTGTCCCCATCCTGCTCCTGACCCTGGCGCTGGCCGCCGGCGAACTTAGAGAAGTAGGTTAGCGACTTCATCAGCTGGTAGCTCTTCGAGATGGGTATGTTCGAGTCGTATATGCTGGTGCTGGAGCTGCAGTCCACGTAGAACCACCAGTTGCACTTGAGGATCGTCTGGTCGAACAGGGTGTTCTCCGGGCAAAGGAAGGACTTCCGAACCATGCCGTCATCGGTGAGGGCGCACACGTGGAAGACCTGAGCGAATGGATTTTATTTTCCCTTCTTAAAATGGAATCCCTAAGATAAGTCTTACCATACATCCCAGATCGGTGTCGGCATAGAGACCGGGAAAGTGCTTCTGCTTGGCACAGGAAAAGCTCGTCGGTGGCAGATCCACTTTGGATTTGAAATTGTCGTCAAAGTTCTTGTCGTAGCCCACGGGATAGTACTCCTTGGGCGCGTTCATTACCTACGGTTTTGGATGATAGGGTGTTAGAGTATATGTAAAAGCCTTGTCTTAAACCCACCTTGGACACCTTGTGCTCGGCCAGCGACTTCTGTGGACGCGGTGTGCTGGTGGTCGTTGTCGTGGTCGTAGTCTTCACCGTGGAGGTGCGCATAAACTCCTCCCGCAGTTTGGCCGCCAGCTGGGCTCGGTGCTCCGCCTTGAGCTGCTGCTCTCTCACATAGATGGCGTGCTTGATGGTGTCCACAGTGACATTGGCCGCCGCGGCCAGCTCCTCCACGGTCACATCCTTCAGATCGAACTTGGGCTCCTCAAACTGAAGGTAATTCGGATGACTGGGCACAGTTCGGTGCTCCTTGCCCACGTTGGCGATGCGGGCAATGGAATCGGGCATTGCCTGGAACACAGGCACGGCCACGGCCTGTGACACCACCGGATTGGCCACATGGAAGGTGCGATTGGAGTGCTGTAAATAAATAGTAGTTATTGGAAATTATAAAAAGGATGTGTAAAGTATAAGATAACTAACTAACTAGCTGCTCCTTAAGACAAGAATCTCTCTGGTGTCAAGGACTTATGTAGCCTCGGAAAGAGATGAGGTTTTCGATTTCTGATATGTGCTCAGAGCATGGCTAACTAATTAATAATATTTCACACATCTGCGCCTAACTACCGTAACAAGATTTTTAGGCGAACTTATTAAAAACTTGGAACTGAGTTTGTTACTCACCGGCTTATCGTTGGCAC
This sequence comes from Drosophila pectinifera, assembly GCA_008042775.1. Taxonomy (NCBI): domain Eukaryota; kingdom Metazoa; phylum Arthropoda; class Insecta; order Diptera; family Drosophilidae; genus Drosophila; species Drosophila pectinifera. Next base: position 21,099 of record VNKC01005279.1, on the reverse strand, counting down.
TTATAAGCTTGTTGTTGACACTGACCCTGGGCTCGGGGGTGTCCACGGCGACCCGTCTCTCCGCCGTAGTAGGAGCCGGACCAGGAGCTGCGACCTCCTGCTGCTGCTTCTTGGGAATCGGTCGGAAGGCGGGAACACCCAAGGGCAGGGGCCGCGCCTCGGTCATGAGCTGGGCTTGCTGCGCTTGCTGCTGTTGCTGCTGCTGAAGTAGCAGCAGTTGCTGTTTTAGTTTCAGTTGTTGTTGCAGTTGCTGCTGCTGTAGTTTCTGTTGCTGCTGCAGTTTTTGCTGCTGCTGTTGCTGCAGTTGCTGGTGCTGCTGCACCTGCTGCAGGTTGTAGGCCGCTGCTCCGGTGGAGCGTGAACTGATCCGCTTTTCTGGCAAGGGGTGTTTGACTGGGGTATTGACCTACGGAAACGATATAAACAGATATAAGTCCACTAAGGCTATTGGGAACATTTTGCTCCCGAGTAAACGCACCTGCTGTTGGGTGGAAGGCAGCACGCCCACCAAGTCCGGCGGAGCCCCGTTCTTGTAGCTGATGGCCCGTCGGCGGTCGCTCTCTACGTTGCCCAGCGACTCCGGAAAGCCCAGTTCATCGCCCAGGCTGAAACCTGCAAAATGGTACCAGAGAGGCAAGTTTTGGGGGTTAGGTCGGGCCCATCAATCACTTCACAATCGTGAAGAGAGAGAGAGGTTGGGCCATGATGTGTTAATTAATGGCCCTTGTTTCCCTTCACGAGGCTATAGTAAGTCTATCTGCCGGCCGAGGGCCTTAGTTTTATCAAAGTCTCACATCTGCTGGGGCGTATGTACACAAAGCCTGGTTAGGATCGCATCCATTAACAGAAGGGGTCACTGGATAAGTGCACAAGGCTGAACCCACAATAATTGCTTAACTCTTTTGGATACTTTGTATACATTCTGGGCCTAGAAATATTATTGGGAAATAAAGACGGGGTTTTGAAATACTTGAAGTTTTATTTAGAGTTTAAATTATTTAGAAAAGATTCAAAGAATCGATAAATTTTTCTATGTCTTAGATAGAATTTTATATGAATAATTTAAAATATTTTTGCTTTCAATTCGGACTTTATAAGAGACTTCATTAAGAAAACCTGTCATCCGTAAAACTGTCATCATAAATATCTTACAATATTGGCCCAACTGGCTCGATCTAAGACTGCCTTCGATTTAATATTGTATATTATTAATCCCAAGTCTAAGCTGATTTCAGATTTCTTCAGTCACATTTTTTCAGTAAATTCATTTTTAACTAAAAGTAAACTTAAGTATTGTAGTGGCTATGCTGTGTCTAGCCTTAAAATGTTAGCGACCCCTCCTCGGTGCCCCTGATAATTGAACTGCAGGCCAATCTTCAGGTTTGCTTTCTGGGTCTTGCTGTGCTACTCGTTCGCTCCACTTATCACGTATCTATCGGTATTGAGAGCTTGAGCCGCGACTCTGACATTGGCATTAATGCATTAATGACTTAGTTAATCGCTAGCCGCGGTGCGTTCGAGTTCAACCAAAGTTCGATTACCGAGCAATTAGTTGCACCCGAAGACTACAATTACAGCCACCTTGAACTATTTCGGTACCTTGGAATATATACACTGGGGGAATGGGGATGATGGAGCGATGTTCTGGGGTGATGGATGGCAGGTGATAGAGTAGTTGGAGTGGAGAGATTACCTAAACCGAAATGGGCCTTTAGGCCACCCAAATTTCGTACTCGAAACAGTCCAGACTTTTTGAAGTTACAATCGATTATGAAACCGAAATCGGAGGATAAAACACACGTCCCGCAAGCCAATCCTATAAATAGAAGAATAGAAAAAGCAAACACAGAACAGGATAGTCGTTGATATAGTACAAACAGTAATGTCTCTAAGTTAGGGATTAGTATTGTGGTGAGTGTTTGGGGGAGATCAGGAGGGGGAGGGGCTTCTGTGTTGTTTTCTCTATGCAACAAAAGACACCATTACCAAAACCAAAGCCTATTACTACAAGTATTATTGATTTGTTAAAGTGGGTGGAGCTGGCAATTCGCGATGCTAGGGCTGGATTTACATTTCATTTAAATATTATCACTGCCGAGCATCGGGGTTTTTAATGTTTGTAAAGATTACCCCGCATCGAAAGGCATGACGGAGGGGTTGATTGATGTGCGGATTGCCCGCTTCAATCTTGATACGAGTCATATATATGCGAGGTTTCTCTGCCATCCTAGGGTGTGACCGCAGAATGACCCAGATTGGGCCGGAGAAGATGGCCCAATCCGACCGCAAGACCGCAATAAACCCAAGTCGCGAGTCGCGAGTCGCATTCCCGCATTCTCGCTCCGATCTCTAACTTGGCCATAATCGATTTACCACTTGCGATTTACGATGCCGTGAACAAACCCATTATGTTGGCCCAGCCACATACCTAGCACTTCCTTATGACACAAGCAATTGAGACTCATAAGTGCTCTGAGGGGCCCCAAATTACCTGGGGCTGGGGTTAGTTAGCCGAGCTTTATAGAGAGCACCTCTCAGCCCTCGGCTGACCTGAACAAAGTGGAAGACTTCAATATTGCGCGTGTCTGGGGTTCAAATTAAATTGTTAGCCCGTCAAGTGGGACATGTAATACGAGTTTCGAATGGATTCTTTCAAAATTCCCCCTCCGATCCACACAGACGTCGTCGTTAGTACGACCATATCCATATTCATGGGGCAGCGCATTTGAAACCGATTCTAAGGCGGCTAATGGCGGGCCATTATGACTCCAATTGTGGTAATCGTTGCAAAAAAGCATAAGTTGCATATTGCTTGCTGAGTATTTGAGGTCAGAGATGCTGATGTTTCTATATGCTTGTTAAAAACCAGATATAGGATTAAAGTTGATAACTAATCATTGAACGGGGTAAATGTTCTTAGCAAATCTGATGAATCCAACACGACGAAATGCTCTGGAAAAGTGGCTAAGAACATATTGCTGCTGGCAACACAACGTTGTACTTTAACTTCTCCCGCTTATAATAGACTTTTCGACAATAAAGTCCGTTTCTCCGAAACCATACATTGTTTTAAAATATGTTTCTCTGAGTGCAGAGCCGGCAGGGGTCGGAGTCCGGACCAACAGTTGTCGGTTCAAGGAAAATGGAGCTAGTTTTATAACCGCCCCGGCTAATGGGGTGTCGGCATGACAAGGCGACGTTTGGCCATCTCCGTGGGTTCAGAGAGCGGCCCGATGTGGTCACTTCCTCGTCGCCATCGTCACCGTCATCGTCATCAGACACAGCACTCTGCCTGTCACTCCACAAATTGAATATTAACGGATTGTAATAAATTCATAATTGAACTTTTACTTGAATTTGCATTACGCACTCGCCGTGTGGGCGAGCAGTTATTTTAATGACGCCTGCAAATGGCAAGGGAAACCAGCAATTAGCTAGGGAAAACTACGCAGGCCGGGAGAGCAATGTGAGGCGGAGGAGGAGGCGGCGGAGCAGGAGTGGCGGATATATGTACATATCCAACGACAGTCTGCAGTTAGTCACAGGCGATCGACGCCGAGCGCTTTCTCTCCTCATCTCGCTGCGGCGGGTTTATGAGCCACTGCGGCGGCGGCGACCAGCCCGGCATCGTGGTCAAATAGAAATCCAAACTGAACAAATAATGAGGCATAAATATGCACGTGGGGCAGTGGCAATGCCAACGAAGACAAGCCATTGACCAGTGTCTAGTTACTTTCCTCACAAGACCACATATACTCCACACATACAGCCAGCTAGCCAGCTAGCTAGCTACCCAGCTTCCCTGCCTAGTTAGCACCTGTGCCGCGAAAGTGGGTCATCTCGCCTCCAAAAACATTGATATTAATTGCTCAGCCTCAGCCTGAAAGCGAAACCGAAACTGATACTGAAACTGAACTGAAACAAAAACACAAGCTGGCGGCGGCCGAGTGTTAATTCAATTTGATGATCTCCCAAATGCAAATATCGTGTATAAATTACCAGGCATCTCTCATCTCTGGCCTAGGCCGGGGCCAAACCTTAAAAAAAACCAACGCCTCTCCAAGGGGTTTCCCTTTTAAATTCTGCACTTTTATTTAAAGGCTGAGCGTTCCATTGTTGGCAAAGCGCTTTACGGTCAATCTTTTTATCTCTCTTAACTCATTGTCAATGTTTCTTTATATTTTTTGCGTGAAACGAAGGCTCTCGAGGGGCGACAACCTTTCCCTTTTTCCCCATTTTTCTGCGCGAAACTTTCCATTTCTCCTTAATTGCCCCATTACACGTTTGGATCTCCTGGCAATTTCCAGGAGAAAACTATACGTAGGGTCTCTGCAGCTGACCCTGACCCTGCTTTATATTTCTAAGCCAATTCCAAAGTTGAGAGATTGCTTTTGTATTGTCCAAGTGGCTTGGCAGAAAATTTTCCGATTAAGCCAATTACAATGAGAATTCAAAGCCCTATTTATGGGTTTTATGAGCTGTCCTGACCTTGTCTTTGTGAGTTTTGGAATGGAAGGGGATTGCTTTGAACTGCCAAAGATCTGTATCTTTTGGGAGAAAAAATACTTCATTTAAGAATTTAATGAGCTGGCCTTATTGTTTTAGGGGAAATTAAACTAGTTTATAGTATTGAAGTCGGGAAACTAAAATCAAATTGTATTTATGAAGGTTGATTGTTTCATTAATTAAGAGATATATTCCTTGATTTATTTAGAACGAGAGTCAACCTTATGCAATGCTCTCAGTTTTACAAAAAGAAACGGAATCTATTCTTTAAGTCATTTTAACGATCTGTGGGCCCTGACCTTGCCCCTGTCCGAATGAAACCATTATCGCACGGCAACAGCTCCGGGTTAGGTGGAGCTTGCTTCGGAGATCTCCAAAGTGTCAGCCCCAAAAAGCGAGTTGCTAATCCCCCGTCGCCGGTTAATTATGTTAATTGAACGATGGTCTTGACAGTGAGCGATAGGCCCAACAAAAGGAGAGCGCCGACTGACAAAACTTTTGACAAAGCCACTTCAAGCCATCGAATTAAATTGCAATTTGGAGGGGCTCCGACTCGTGTGGGTAAAAACAATAACCCAACAACAGCAGCAGCCGACGGAGGCAGAGGTGTGGAATGGAATGCAGGTCTGAAGTCTGAAGTCTTAAGTCTCCGAGATGAGATGCCCCCAAAAGCGGTGCAGCATCTCCGAGGCGAAGGTCTTACGTGAGCGGGTTGCGTGCTCTGTGCTCCGAAGTAATGCCCCAAAACCACACACTCTTGGCGCTGCCAAGCGACAAACTATATGTGTATAGTATGTGGAGACAATGGAAGTGATAATCATGCCTTAATTTATTCCTAATTGCAAACAAAACGAGCAGCCAAGTGTCAGCAGGGCGGAAGAGCCCCAGACAAAGAGAGGGAAAAGCGACAGGATCCCCTTCGTGTGGGAAGTGGCTTCAAGCACTTAGCGAAATTTCAAGATCCCCTAGTAAACTCTTAAGTACTTTAAATATGCTTAAGAACCCAGCTCCAACTTCCTTTCCCAGTTTTTCCCTTCAAAAATCTCTTGTATTAACTTGTTATCAACTAAATTTAATTATTCCGCGTGGGATTACTCAATTCGGTTCCCACGCGTTCTTTTATGTAATATCTGGCAGGCACTCAGCCAGTACTACTTCTTACAGCTGGTATTTAGTCGAGCTTGGTTAAGATTTTGACATAAACATGGAACTTGCTTCAATGCTTGACTGGAACCCACTCCCTTTTTGTTTAAGTACATATCTCTTTAATTAACGTTTCCTGAGTGCACCCGGAGACGCCTGTGCCTGTGCTTGCCTTTCACTTTGCAAAATACCTTTTACTTATTGACCAATTGGATATGACAATGCAATTTCTTCCTTATTACTTCTTAAGTACTCTTTGGCCCCGTTGCACTGCCCCCAAATGCACTTTCGAGCCCAAGGGTTTATTTAGCCAAGAAAAACGTCGGCTAATTGCCGTTGAGAGCGTGCATTTGGTAGAAGGCCATTTATAATGTTTTTATGTTTATTATTGGCAAACTTACGGGGCGTCTGCGCACTGTAGCCCATTAGCCAGTGGGTCTTGACCAGGAAAAGGGTCTTCGCTCCGTCTTAGGCCCAGGCCCAAGCCCAGGCCAGAAGTATTGCATAAAGGTGTTCAGACATCGGCCGGAATGTGGCTCTTGAGGGTTATATAAAAACACAGAAACAGAAACAACTGGAGAGTCGGACCAAGTTGCTGCGTCATTGACCACAAAGCTGGGGTTCGTGAAAAAATGGACAAAATAAAGGTAAAAGCAAACATGAAACATAAAAGAGAAACATCGCTGCTTGGCCAGCGAGCGCATCTCAATAAGTCCGGGGTACAAATCGGTGCGTCGCCATGTCGATATTGATGAATCATGTCCCACTATTGCCGGTCGGTCCCTTTATGAAGCCATCAATGGGAATATATATATATATCAAAAGATTTGGGCAGGGCAACGTCGATACCTCCGCTACGCAGATCTCTTTCTATTTTGGACCAGAGACAAAGGTCAGCAAACACGACGACAAGCCACCGCGCAAAATCATGCAAATTAGGCAGCGAAAATTGCCGAACTTAACACCCAGCCAAGCCGTGTTCGTGGTCCGATCTTGACCGATATTCTGACACGTCCGCGTCCGGCCTTTAACCATATCGAGGCGAGATCGGAACATCGTTACACTCGCCACCAATCCACCAAATCCAGCATGCGGAATTTCGGCCTGAAGGTTAAGCGAGGCTAATTTATGTCCGCCGAGCTTGCAAATTGATTAATTGGTAACTGGGTAAAGAGCCAGTCCTAAATGGGGCCACCTTCAACCCATATATGCCCACATACCGCACCTGGTGTGTGTGTAGCCGTTCTTAATGAGTCGCTCATTACTTCAGGTCAAGAATGGCGCGCCAGGGGCACCGTGACTAACCCAAAAGCAATCCGGTTTCCCCAGCAAGGTTTTGTTACCCGCGAGACAAAGAAGAAGCCGAAACTAAATCCATATAAAAGCGATGCCAATAAACTGCAGCCTCTCGAATCGAACGATCCGTGGCACAGAAATATGCATAAACAAAAGCACAGATAAGATTGTTAGGCGCACTTTTTGCACGGCATCTAGTTGATTGGAATTTTAAATGGTTGTCTGATGGACGGAGAAGAATAGTGGACCTATATTAAGTGGGAGTAGACTTGATTGAAGTCTTATTTAAATTATTTAAATGGAATTACAGAGGCTGGGCAGGAGCGGTGCAGCGTTCCGTGAGGCTGAGCCTGAGTAGATGATTATGCCAGAAACTACTGTCTGACTTTCATTGGAAATAATCAAAGTCAGTTAGGAATTTGTTTCAGAATACTAATGTTAAAAAAGTGAACTTTTTACCGCTTTTAGGTAACCCTGTAAGTTATTTGGAAGTGCCCACAACAACTGCCGTAAATGTATGATTTCTCTGAGTGCATGTAAACGCAAATGCCGTATTGCCTTGATGATGACTGACATTATATTAAACATAGAATTGCAAGCCTCTTGTTTTGGCGCGCTTTTGCAATTGCATTAGATTGAATTTCGGAGTGAGCAATTGGACAATTACCGGCTCCAGCTGCTGCTGCTGCTGCTGCTGCAGCTCGCTCACCTCCCCACGAGAGAACCAACCTGTTCGGTTCCAAGCCTAGTATTACGGCATACTCCAGGTGTCATAAGAGTCCCCCCGCCATAAAAGATAACGGCTGTGCCCAAACGAATGACTTAAGACACAAACCCGCAGCCCGAGAAAAGTTCGTCGCCTCAGTCATTTGCTTCTAGTGGCAGCTGCCAGGCCGGAATGAGTGCACTAAATGTTATCCGTCACCAAAAACACCCGTGAAAAGCAGTTAAAGCCAACGTAAGCAACAACAGGAAGAGCAATTATTTGGAAAATGTGACTGCATCTTGTACTCACTTGCCGCCTGCATGATCAGAAAGCCAATCACAAAAAAGTTCATTTTGGCCACAGCCTCCTTCTCGCTCGAATTTTGCTTTCAATTTCGGTACTCCTCCTCGCGCTCCGCTCGTTTCGGAAATGATTGTGTTTAGTTAATTTCCTCGTCGGCTGTGTATAGCGTGTAATTTTTCTTTACGATCCGAAACACACTCAAACACACACGCAGTGCACCCGCTGGATGGGTGGATGGATGGATGGATGGATGGATGCCAAAGAGGAAAACTGAGGAAAACACAATAAACTTTTATTAGCGCGGCTCGTGCCGCAGATCGGAAGCGGGGGATAGTTGCTTTAATTAAATTTAATGAACTTATTATTTTTATCAATTATTTTTGCAGTCGGCGGTGGGAAAGCAAACGAAAATACCGAAAATACGTACAAAACCGAAAATAAAATAAAAACCGGTAAGCACAAGAAACGCAAATGAGCGGGGGTAAACACACTCTCACTCTCTCTTTCCGCGGTAAAAGTGAAGACGGCCGAGGCGGTCCAGAGGCGGTACAGCGACGCGACTGAGATGCGCCGATAAACACGAGCGGAGCGTAGGCGCCGACGGCGGCAGCGACAGCGGACGGCGACTCGATACCTAAATGTGTTTAATTGTTTGTTTTCATAGGCCAGCCGCTGTAACGGCCAAAATATTGTTCGGAAAATTATGAAATCGAAGTGTTATCATACGCATCTAAGACCTTTACTTTATTTTGCATGAGGACGGCTTCTAAGGCCATTAGTTACTTGTGAAAGAATTTCTAACAATATACCATATCAAATTATTAATCTTAAGGAAGATTCCGCACATAAAATCATTCTAGTTCCTATAATAAATGCACAATAAATCGATATATAATTAAGTTTCTCTTTTAATGCAGCTTTGACCAAATTTCTGGACACTAACTGACTGACTAACTAACTGCAAGAGGTTTTTTGTTTATTGGCTTCCACCTCGGAGCTCTCCATCATAATTATTGCTATCCACACACATTTGAGGCCTTAGCTACTTTTTGGTAATTCAGTAAGTTAAGATTGTCTGACTATTTTTGCGAAATTATGATTAACAACATTTTAATGTGTTATAAGCTTAACTGCGTTTTAAAGTCTGGCACTCAAAGTGTAACCACATCCGTGACAATATTTTAATTTTAATTAATTGCAGGCCAATAAAAATTTCAACAAACATTTTTAAATGAATAGAAGCAAGACCTCGTGATAATATATAGAATTTCATCAAATTTATATTTATTCAAATGTTATGCCTTTTTTTTAAATGTATTAAGCCGACTAAACTTGTTAAGATATTATTTCTTGATTTGTCCTTAAATTTGGTTCTCTTCCGAACTAAGAGATTTTCCAATATAATTTTATTAAAAAAGTGAACTAAATTACGTATACGTAATGTAACTCTAGGCTCTGGCTTTTCCATCTGAACCGATATAGCCTAGCGGCAACCCCTGCACGGATTCCGATACATTTTCCAAACTAAATAATGTCGCGCCTTGTCAACTCTTTCGCCTGCTCCGCTGAGCATAACAACAACTTTCCAATTGCCAGCGACTTTTTAGGTTATTTTTTCATTTTAGTTTGTTTGGTTTGTTGGTCAGCGCTCCATAATTTCCTCCGCCGCCGTTCGGGCCGTCTATTGTCACTGCCAACTTGAGGCGGCTGCGCACATGCCAACTACACATGTGCCACGCCCCCGAAAGGCAACGGCGGCTACAGAAAACACAACAACAACAACAGCAGCGGCGGCAACGGCGGCAGAGCACGTTCGAGCAACAACTACAGTTCTGCCTCGTTTTGAAACTGGCAGCATAGGTAAAAGTTGTTTTCGATACGCTTTAATTTCGTTAGCCAGCTCTCTTGGCCGAAATTAGCGCGAAACCGATTTACAACACACACGCACACACACACTTAGCACAGTTCAAATCAATGTTAACCAAATTGAGCGAATTAAGCACTCGACTTAATTTAATTTTGTAACTTTTTTAGCACTCAGCCCGATACGCGACGGCGGCGTCGGCGCTTTATCGATATATTGCCTTGGCTCGAGTGGCTCCGGAACAGTACGGAGTATCAGTCTCTAGACCTGCAGTGCCAAAGCGAAACGCCAGCGAGACTTACTACAACCTGCGACGATCGCGATCACCCGGCCAGGTGCGAAACTAACTTGCTGCTCGGGCGCGCTGCCAACGACTGAAGACAGTGTCGCGGTCTGCCGAAGAAATCCAGCAAAGAGACGCGGGCAGCCAGCCGCTCTCTTCGCTCTCTCTCCGCATTCGGCCCAGCTGATAACTGTAAAACATCCCACTAATTGGTCGCTTTTGGCCTGGATATACGTATCTCATATAGATATTGATATAGCTAATTGCTAATTTGTGTGCAGTTTGGCATATTAAGCTAATATTACTATTTTTTATGCCAAGTTAAGAGCATTCTTAGCATATGTATTATTTATTTATTCAATCTTTTATATAATTTAATATCAAGTAATATCAAGATTTTAAATAAATCCCATAAATATGAAATACAACGAGCTCCAGAATTTTTCACCTGCTCCAGGCATAGCTTACTAATGACATTAAACTATAACAAATTTGATTTTAATATTAGCGGATACCAAGTTAATTATTTCTCATAGCCCCAGCCATTCTTCCCTAAGTGAAATGTACACTTTGAAATATCTCAAGTATATAATCCTATTAATAAGTGCCTACCTGATCTGCGGCAATGGATTTGCAACAGCGGTTCCTCATAAATCCTACGCAGCCTCCACAGCACAACTACTGGAACTCCTCGAACTTGAGGATCGGCTGGTCGAGAACCTGCATGATTACGTAGAAAAGTTGAAGGAGAAGTTACTCTTGGTGGAAAAGTAAGCGTGTGGAAACATATTCTTATATATCCCTGAATATCTCGGAGTTTTTACAGTTCCCTTGAAACTATGAGGGCGGCGAACAACCTAATGAACGAGGACTATGAAGAGTATTTGGGAAATCCTATAAACAGCTTCAGTCTGATGCTCCGAGTTCGTAGAGGTTGGAGGAAATGGCTTCATTACACCTCCAACCCCAATAATGAGGAATTAGGTAGAACTTTAGAACGTTCAAAGTCTTATTTAGGCCGAATTCTGAAAAGTTAATTACTGGGCTCTTATTATGCTGAATCTACATTTTGCAATTAATTTCTCAGTCATAATTACCTAACCTTACTGCAGTTATTTCGTTCGGTTGTTTTATAATTTTCCGTTTTTTACTCATACCTTAGATCACATTAAGGTAGCCCATCGGCTGCGAAAACTGCTGCCCTCCGCTCGTGATCTGGATCAGGCCTACCGGGGCATCGATGATTTGGTGGACTTCTATGATCTCAAGCCGGCAGATCTGGCAGCTGGTACTTTGTCAGGGATCTCGCAGCCGGAGTAAGTGGAAGCCACTAATTTAAATATATAAGATAAGGTACAATTGAACTTCCAGAACAGCGCTTACCGCCCAGGATTGCTTTGGCTTGGCAGAGTTCTGCGTTAGCGAGCAGAAGGACGATCGGGCTGAGGCCTGGTTTAATGCCTCATTGGCCAAGATCACCACCCAGAAAGAGGATAAACTAGCGGATCAACTGTATGGCTTCAGCAGCTTCAGTGTGCACAATTCCTGGGGAGCTCTCTTGATGAAGAATAAGAGGACAACCGAGGGCCTTCGTCACTTCCGGCAAAAACCGAAGGGATCCCCTGAGAGCTTCCTCTTTAGATACTTTGCAAAGCTGATGGCCGTCAAGCAGAACTGCAGCGCTGTCTTCCAGAGACCCAGCCACCTGCACTGCCACTATAACACCACGGCCACGCCTTTCGTCCGGATTGCGCCCTTCAAGGTGGAGGTGCTGAGCCTCGATCCATATTTGGTTGTGTACCACGACGTGGTGTACGAGAGCGAGATCGATTGGATGCTGAACGTCAGCGAGTTCAGGACATCGCTCGTGGGCCACGGTTACAAGTCACCAATCAGATCCTCCAAGGGTGCAGGATCCTCGCTAATGACAGGCAAGGTATTCGACACCATCACGACACGGGCCACCGACATGACTGGCCTTAGTATGGACCTAAGTGGCAAGCTCTCTCTCGTCAACTACGGGTTGGGTGGCCACTTCGACTTGCACTACGACTTCTTCACCGATCACGAGGTAGGTGGGCTTCCTCCTCGTATGGTTCGGGATGATTCGAAAGCATTCATCCCTTATGTGCAATATATTTTCAGGTCCGCCAGAAGAGAGGTGGTCGCCTAGTCACCTTATTGTTTTACGTAAGATTATAGATAGTCTGGGTTCACACAGCTTCTTTGGCCTTACTTGCTTAATCCTTTCTAGGTGGGAGACGTTGAGCTGGGAGGCGACACCGTTTTTCCCTACATTAATGTGAAAGTATCGCCCAAGAAGGGTTCGGCGGTAATGTGGTATAATCTTCACAACTCCGGCGATATGAATATTAGGACCCCGCACTCGGCCTGTCCAGTGATTGTTGGATCCAAATATGGTAAGCCTAAGGAAGATTATGATTTCGATTCAGTTAAACCTCTGTATCTCATCTTACAGTGCTTACCAAATGGATAAACGAGATTCCACAAACATTTGCTACACCCTGTATGAAGGACGCCAACAAGCATCCGGAGAACGACACTGAGGAGGAAGTATTCAGACTGAACTGAGGAAAGTTTACAATTCTCGTATATAATAATAAACTAAAAAGCTTAGTTAACCATTTCATTTGATATTTTTTTGGCCCAAAGTTATACAAATTTATAGATATTGAAATAAAGCGGATTCATATTTAATATCACGCAAACTGTTCGCTTAAAGCCATGTATCTCTTAGCTAGACTCCACCGATGTCGCCCGGGTCAGGCGGTACTTCTGCACGGCGTAGTGCGCCCCCTCCTCCGAGGTCAGCTGCCCCATATACTCTTCCTTTACGAATCGATTGTTCACCGCGTTTAGGCTGTCCTTGAGGAAGCCGAAGTGCACAATGGCATTCGGTACAAAGTTCAGCTCGAGGAGCGTCTCACTGGACGGCAGCACCTTTTTCGGTGGGATTGTGAAGAGGTGAAACTGCTCGCCTGGCTGAGCCAGGAACACGCGCACAAACTCCTCCACTTTGGCCAGTGGCTCGTGCGGCTTAAAGATGCCCTGGAGGACGAAGCGATCTGGGAACTGGATGCGCAGCACGCAGTCCTTGTATTGATTCAGCTTCGCCAGCATGGTCTTCTGGCGCTCAAGCTCCCTTAGCTTGGCAGTCAGCAGGGGGGCGTCGTCGTCCCCGCTGGAAGTGCGCTTCAGATCACGCAGCACCATCTTCAGGTCGTTCACCGTCAGGTCAAAGAATGAGTCCGGCAGGTCGTTCGCTTGTTTCTTGGTCTCGTCCAGAGAGAAGAGCACCGCCTGGCGTGGCCCAATCACTTTGACAACCGGCGGTGCTCGGCCAGGATTCTCCTCGCCCTCATTATTCTCCAACTCATTTCGCGGCTGCTGTTGGTGGGCAAGGGAGTAGCCGGAGCCAGTGCCCCAGTCGTATTTGGGAACAGCCTCTGGCTGTGGTTCCTTCTCCGGCTCGACTTTCTCAGAGGGCTTGGCTTTCTCGCTCTCGGCGATAGCATTTTTATCAGGTGCAGTGCGTTTCAGATTCTTTATCATGTTGCTGGTAAGGGCGAAGCCACCGCCTCCTCCTCCGCTGCCACCAGCCGCCATAGCTGAGCGCGAGGTGCTCGGCTGGTCGTCGTCATCCGCCCTGGACTTGATCTTCGCCTCCGGCGGCTTGTAAACGTTGGCCTGAGTCTTCAGCTCCTCCGGCTTCTTGTCAATCAGGCGCATCATGGCACGCCCCTCCAGGATGCCCAGGGACTTCAGGGTCGTCTGCCGCATCTGCTCTTGGCCGATGACCTCACTGCGCATGTAGACAATGATAGGACTCTCATAACCCGTCACCTGGGATTCGCATAGCTTGTGCACCACCTGCCACACAGTGTCGTTGGGCGAAAAGTCGCCCTGTTCCCGGGATCCGTCGCTTAGCTGTACACAAACGACAACGCTGCTCAGCACGCGCCGCTTCTCCGTGGGCTCCATCTCCAGAACACAGTTGTTGGGCAGGCCGCTGAAGCGGAACTGCTGCGTCAGGCTGACCACCTTGTTGTGGAACTTCAGGCAGTGCTCCTCGCTGTCGTAGCCGTGCTTGACGCAGGCCGTCTCCAGAATCTCCAGCAGCGTCATGTTCGCCGTCACGCTCACATTCTGCCGCCGAGCATTAGGAAGCAGGACTGTGACGCGCTTCTCCATCGTGCAACGATTTGTCTTGTCGGTATCCAAAGCTGGGACAACTGGTTTGAGTTATCTTTGTTGACGTTTAAGGAAATGCTTCCCTAGAAATTGCCGGCTGCAATTGGACTCTAATTGGATTGTGGGAGTTGTTTGTGGTTTATATTGCTCCGATTATTTGTTTGCATCGATTGCGCGACGTGACTTTCCCATTTTGAGCATCTATTATCGATAGGCAGATGGAGGTGCGCGCGTGATAAATTCAATAGGGATGGCCGCTAAGTATACAAAATTTAAAAAAAAATGTGCTTTTTAATTATTATATTACAATGATTTTTCGCGGAATGCATAAATATAATTTAAGATATATTTATTGTATGCTAATTTACATTTATAGCTTTTTTGGCCAGTGCCTGTTGCTTTTTGATGCCCTCCCTTAAGTCATTTGCATTTTTTTCCAGTTTGGCATGACACTCTATAAGTTGAATGCTTTGGTATTCCAGATCTTCCTCAGAGGCCGCCAATTTCTTCACTTTTCGGTCATATTCGTCGAAAACTTTCCACCACGTCTGGAGCGTAAGAGTTTCGGAAGATTCCGTCAGAAGGACATGTTCCAAATCGGAATTATCAGTGGCGCCAGATATTGTTGGTTGATTGATCTCAAAGGTTTTCATATCCTCCAACATCTCCTCAACACTGGGTGGCGTTGGTGCTGGTTCAATTTTGGGCTTGGACTTCTTGAACATTATTCTAGAATATTGTTAACGTCAGCATTTGTTTAAATATGTATTTTAATTATATTTACCTGAAATTTAGAGGCCCCTAAAATGTTACTGGTGTCGTAAAGGTGCTGGGATTTTCTATTTTGTAATAGGTCTTGTAAAATTGCCAAACTGTGTAAATTTTGGTAAGTGTTTACAAGAAACTAAAACAAAAACATATGATACATTTTAAAGTGACCAATAATGGTCACATCCAGAATATCGGAAATCGCAGTAAAATTATCGCTATTTTGTTGACACCCCTTTGCGATCGTTGAGGTATATATTTTAATTAAAATACTAACAAAAATAAGTAAGCAAAATTGTAGTGTTGGTGACAACTATTACCGGTAGTGATCCTAGAAAAATAACATCTGCCAACTCGAAACAATTTTTTTTAATATGTGTATGCTAAAAATTTAAAAATATTAGTAAAGCCAGTTATTTTAAATGGTATTTTTAACAAACGTGCTTAGTATATTTCAAAGTATCTTTTCTGAAGTCTGACGGCGGCATAAGTTATCGCTATCGGCGTTATCGGTTACCCTGCCCGTAAGGTTTTCTGGAAAAAATTGCAAAAAAGTAGTTCAATTTTACCAAGTAAGTGGACTACCGGCCGACAAAGACTCCATCCACGGCACCCCGTTCATAAAATGCTACCCGTCTTCCAGCCGCGCACTTTCCACCGGAAATCTTACTGACACTAGAATCTGACACCATGCCGCGCTACAGGGAGTGGGACCTGGCCTGCAAGGTCTATGTGGGCAATTTGGGCTCCTCGGCGTCCAAGTACGAGATTGAGGGCGCCTTCGCAAAATACGGACCGCTGCGAAATGTGTGGGTGGCCCGCAATCCGCCCGGCTTTGCGTTCGTGGAGTTTGAGGATCGGCGAGACGCTGAAGATGCGACGCGGGCGCTGGACGGAACCCGTTGCTGCGGCACCAGGATTCGCGTAGAGATGTCATCTGGGCGATCACGCGACCGGCGACGCGGCGAAGGAGGCAGCAGTGGCGGTGGTGGTGGCGGTCGCTCTGGATCCGGGCGCTACAGGTAATTCCTCCCAGCCAAAACGTGTCAACTTCCACGACTGCCGTCCACGCAACTCCTGACTCCAGAGTTGGAATCAGAATGTGCAGAGACTTCTGGGAACCCAATCGTATACAATTTGTTTATGGCGGAAATTTATTGAAAACCTCGCTCTTAATGTACTAACTTTTCCCGCCTTTTTTTCGTTATCTGTTGTGTCATGAGGTTGGTGTTGGCCTGAATAGGACAAGCTATTGTGGGAAATCTGCATGTCGCAGAATGTGAGGCCTCACATGTTTTTCCTGGCTTGTTTTGTCCAGCGCAAAATACTGACCTTTAGACTTCGGCTACCACGTCATTTGTTTAATTGGAAATTGCAATATCCAATTGATGGTGTCGAACCGATCCCGAGCCCCAACCGGACGTACATACCGTTTAAACCCTGACAAACTGTATACACATATTATCTACATACGTTTTCAAGCCTTTGGCGGTTGTTAAACTCGAGTTATCGACACTTTTTCAGGATAACTCCTTCGGCTAGAACTACTTCCACTGCTACTTCTTCCTTCTACAACATCAACAATCTACAACAGCAACCATCTTCACAGCCCACAGCCAGCCACCTTCTTCGACTTTCAACTCTAAATTAACCATGTTCAGCGGCACAGCTTCAGCCTCAAAGCCTCACAGAGATGTTTTGATTAGGAAACGAAATGATTCCATCATAGAAGAAGCATTGCAGTCGCCGATAGAGTTCTACTAATGAAGTTATCCTGCGTATCCGTCACATAATTGCTACAATTATTTTTTATTATTCTTTTACTGATTCATGGGCTGAATCATTTAAATTAAGCTTTTAAAGTCCTTTGTTCTATACGTTGCATTCGGCTAAAAGTAATTAGTAAGGATCCTAAAAGGCCTTTTTCGGTTTAAAAGTTATTTTTAGTATTTAATCATTTTTAAAACAGTTTTAACATATTGGTTGTCTGTCCAACAAGTCCCTATTAAGTCCTGCTAACGTATGTTCAGTTCAGTAAAGGTCTTTTAAATGAAAGTTATCCCTTAAACAGGGGTCTAGTCGATGGGTATTACAGCGTTAATATGAATAGACTTTATTAGGCTTATTTAGAATAGGGCCTAAAGTAATAGATATCATTAGAACCTCAAAGAGCTAGCATATAATAGCAGAAGAATGTTGTTTATAGGATGCGTACATACACTATCTGCTACTACAGGGTAGTCTTAGTTCGTTTATTTGGCTTTAAAATTTGATTTGCAAGTAACATACTTTTCCCCATTTTGTACTCACCTATTAATTCCAGATCCCGCTCTCCACGTCGCTCCCGTTCGCCCCGCAGCCGAAGCTTCTCGCGCGATCGCCGAAGTCGCTCGGACTCCCGTGACCGCCATTAATATACATAAATACAACATATTTCCAAAAGGATACCACTTAAGCCGTTTCGCAATCGAAACCAACTGGGGCTATAAAATTCCCGCATCGATTGCGAAGTAAGTAACTTGACATCAGATGACAATATAGAAATCTTTCGATGCACGCTTCAAATTCCTTCTATTTTTTTGTTTATCACCAATAAAGACGCACAAACAGAAGGGTTCTCAGTATGAAAAGCGATTCGTTTCCGGCAAAAGGGGGGAAGTGCTGCGAGGCACAGTTTATTTTGTGAGAATTGACGTGCTACTGTACAACTTTTCTTAGAAGTATGTTTGAATAATAATTTAAACAGGCGCACAGTTGTAAAAATATTAGGTATACTAACAAAGGTACACACTTTAAACTTAGGAGAGAGAAGACGCAGCAACACAAATTCGTTGCACATTTTCGCACTGGAATAAACCTTACGTCTAGTCATTGTTTATATCCTTTCCGGAGGGCTCTGAGCCCCAGTCCACGACGCTCGCCTGGCAGATCGTGCGGAGTGATTATGGCGCGACGACCGACCCTAGCGCATGCGGTATGTGTTAGACTCCTGGATCTCCGACAGCTCGCCCTTGAAGTTAATATCAATGACAAAGTCCAAGTCGCGGTTGTTCCGCTCGTTGGGCTTCATTTGGAACGTGCCGGTGATTTCTTCGTTCTTCTTGGCCGTCATGTGATCGTCCAAGTAAAACACAGTCTGCTTCCAGTGCGTGTACGTGGAGTCGGGCGATGTGCTGAACCCAAGTCTCTTGTGGCACTTGGTGAACTCGATGTTGAAGTAGGTGACTAGGGCCTGCACAAAGTCATTGCGCTTGATGATCAAGCTGAACTTGGACGAGAAATTGAGATCCGCCTTCTGCACGGTGTACAAGTCCACCTCCTTGACCATGCAGGACGTGGACACCACTTGCTTGGGGTCCACCACATCGACCAAAGGCTCGGTCACGGCCACCTTACGGATGCAGCTCATGTCGAAGCCATACACGTCGTCCCACCAGTTGATCTTCTCGTCCTTGTATTGCCGATCCTCGATAGCGGTGATGTACAGTGTGCCACGGTCCGGAAACATCATTCCGTTGGGCTTCAGCCACTTGTCACGTGCATACAGCACTGTGTCCAGCATGGACTCGTAGAAAAGGCAGTATCTGTAGGGTTAAACGAGTCCATTAGACCGTGATTGCATTTGCAGTCAACATTTGTCTCTTGGAACCCCCAAAACCTACCCCATCCACTCGGATATGATGATGTCCACGCCCTCAATACCATTGGGTAGTTCTATCTCCTCGATCTTGCCCTTGACCACCTTGATCACGTCCTGCAAGTTGTTGTCTATGACCACTTGGCGGGCGAACTCAATGATGTTGGAGCAGTCGACGGCGATCACCTGGGCTGCGCCTGCTTTGGCGGCGAACATGGACAGTATGCCGGTGCCGCAGCCCACGTCCAGGACGGTCTGCAACGAGAGTGTCCCACGATTATTGTAGGCTAAAACAGACACCACAGTTCGACGATGGTCTCACCTTGCCCTGGAACAGATGCTTGTTGTGGTACATGGCGTTGCGGTATGTGACGGTCCGCACCTCGTCCTTCAGCATCTCCTCGTGGATGCCAAAGTGGGCGTACGAGTCGAAGTAGTAGTCGCGGGACGTCATCTCGTCGGCGTTAGCATTAGTATTGGCATTGGCGGCGGCGGACGCCTCCTCGCCGGTTCCGGGTCCGGCGCTGGCGGGCAGCTTCTTCAGCACATTGTTTGAGTTCGCGTTTGAATTGGGCGTGAGGCCGGCCGCAGTTTCCACGGCTGCCTCCATCGCGATGTCTGTGCTGGCCTGTGGGGAGTACTCCGTCAGCGAGTGTGCCCTCAAAACCGGGGAAAACGTGCGTTGAACTCACCATTTCTGATTTTTCCGGCGTTTCTTTGGTTTTTTACGTCGAAAAAAGGTAGCGACTAAAAAATGGAATATTTCTACAGCACGCTAGTTTAAAAAGTGGCTGTTCAACACTGGTATCTGCAGTGTTGCGACCGATGGCGAATTTTTATGCGCAAAGGCAAAAAAAAATTTTAATCCGAAATACTTGCCGAAATATTTTGGAAATACACAATGCAACACACACTCTTTACTTAGAATCATTATTTTACCTATTGGGATAGATTACACACTTTCGGTATATTTAAAAAAAGGTATTTTATGAATGCTATAACATCATTTTGGTATTTTGGCGCCTTACTGTCTGTGACAATACAACAAAGAGTAGCGAAATGTAATTATATTTATTAGAAAGGGATTGTCTGTTATGGTTTCATTAGAATTTATAAACCTTTAACTGATCGTTCACTCTCTTTTTCATTATCATTATCATTATTTCCGAATGAAGATTTAACACTTTTACATATATTTTTTGTACGTCAAACTAGCGTCGCATAGTTAGCGTCGAATCGGAACGGTGGGAAATGGAACACAGGGTTTTTTTATTCAAATTTCATTTTGATTTTAATCTAAAAGAGATCGTTCCGCAACGATTTTAGAAATTTAATTCTCTTTTCCGAGCTGGTTAATAAACACTGGTACCATATCGATATGAGCGCCATGAGCGCCTATCGATTAGTAATATGCTCTCCAGAAGACCTCAAATACTCGCATATTTGAGCTTTTCTATTTAGTTTCAGTTCGTTAATTAATCTGCATAATTAGTTTGGAAATTGAAAAAAATTAATTTGATGTCAATTTTCAACAATTTTAATGATGTAACCCCTTATAAAATTTCGAAAAATTGGCCAAAATTTTATTTCCTATTTTTTTAAACATTTTATTGCTAAATAAGCGGAATTTTAACTGCGAATCGGAAAATGCACGGCATTTGGCTATCAATTAATTTTTGGCCATAATATGCTCACCAGAAGACCTCAAAATTCGCATTTTTGAGTCGGCAATTTAATACCCTTTTTTTTTGGACAAGTCAGTTTGAAAAATAACCATAACTAAGCCAAAATAGCCTTAATTTCAAATCGGAAAGCGGTTGTATGTTAGTTTTTATAAGGTTAATTAATCTGCATATTTAGTTTGGGAATTCAAGAAAATAAAATTTTTGCCAATTTTTGGCAATTTTAATGATGTAACCCCTTATAAAATTTCGAAAAATTGGCCAAAATTTTATTTCCTATTTTTTTAAACATTTTATTGCTAAATAATCGGAATTTTAACTGCGAATCGGAAAATGCACGGCATTTGGCTATCAATTAATTTTTGGCCATAATATGCTCACCAGAAGACCTCAAAATTCGCATTTTTGAGTCGGCAATTTAATACCCTTTTTTTTTGGACAAGTCAGTTTGAAAAATAACCATAACTTAGCCAAAATAGCCTTAATTTCAAATCGGAAAGCGGTTGTATGTTAGTTTTTATTAGGTTAATTAATCTGCATATTTAGTTTGGGAATTCAAGAAAATAAAATTTTTGCCAATTTTTGGCAATTTTAATGATGTAACCCCTTATAAAATTTCGAAAAATTGGCCAAAATTTTATTTCCTATTTTTTTAAACATTTTATTGCTAAATAATCGGAATTTTAACTGCGAATCGGA